>JAVJIF010014116.1:0-7500 GCA_038442645.1 Agave tequilana | reverse complement strand
TGTAAATGAACAATAGTAGCAATGTAAGATATAAAAAGAGTAGAGTTTAGAGAGAGATAGCCAAATGCAAACACAAGGATATGTTTCGAGGTTCGAGCACTAAGCTCTACGTCCCCGCCTTCATCTAGAAGGATTTCAACTCTCTCCACTAAGGACTCCACAAAGAATACAAACCCAATCCTCTACACAAAAGGAGACACAAAGCCTATGCACAAAGCAATCACCTCTACACAAGAGGAAAGACACAAAGCCAAAGCACATAGCAAAATATTGGTTACAACACTTGTTGATCACAAAGATCACAAACAACACCTCTCATAATAAAAGATCCAAGAGGATAGATTTTGCAATGAATAGCTCAAACTTGTGAGAAAATAAAGATTTTGAAAAAGAAGCACAAAAGAAAACACTTAGAAAAACATCTTGAATGATGAATTTCCCAAAACTTGTTTTATTTGATTTTTCAAAACTTTAAAACACAATAGAGATATGGATTTTGGGCACAAAAACTTTTGAAAAACTTGTTGAAAAACTTTGTTGAAAATGAGAAAATTAGCTGTTAAAACGCTTGTCCAAAACTCATCCAAAAACCTCATATATATATATATTATATATTATATATATATATATATATATATATATATATATATATATAGCCTCAAGAAAAACTAGCCATTAGTTTCAAAAAGGTGCCAAAAATGGCCGGTCGGTCGACCGTCCAACAGTCAAATTTCTGACCGTTGGAGCCTGTCGGTAGACTAGTCGGTCGACCGACCTAGGACCAGTCTGTGTAATAGGTTAAATTTGAGCACAGTTTTGAGATCTAAAATTTTTGAATTTGGAAATAAATATATAGAAAAATTTGTAGATCTTTAAGTCTTCTTTCTAATGAAACTTAAATCAAATCAATCTAATATTAGAGGAAAAGATATGAGCAAAATACTAAAATTTGTCAAATCAGAAAACTGTAAACTATTTTCAAAACATGACTGACTTCAAACCAGTATTTGACATCTTTAAACTTTGAGTCAGAATTGATCATTGAATACAAAATGTAGCCATTGAAGTTATCTTTATAATGCAATTTGAGTCATATTAATTGAATATCAAAATAAAACGTTATGGCTAAAATAATGAAAGAGTATTTGAGCAAATCAGCAGAACGTTCGACCGGCCGATCAACTGAGCCAACACGAGACTTGGGTGAGACAGTCGATCGACCGCCAGTCGACCGCTAGGTTTTCCCGTCGACCAGTTGGTCGCCCAACAAACGTGCACAACATGCACAAACAATCACCCAAGTCAGCCCTGAACTCCGGTCGACCGACCTGGCCTAAAACATTATTTTCAGATAATTTTTGAAATCAAACTCATTTTTAAATATTTTTTTATTGCTTTAAAAAGTGTTTTGGCAATATATAAGCTATGAGATACATGTTTGAAACATGATATAAAAATTTGAAAAATATTGAACATGTATCAAAAATCAATCTTTGTAAAATACTAAAACCGGAAAACTAGGTATGAAAACTTTTTAAAATGAATACTAGTTTTTTCAAAGCTCCATAAATTCAAAAACAAGTTGTTCAAACATATTTGAAGCTTAATAGTGTACAGATACACAAATAAAATGATATGAATTTGTTTTTGATGAGAAGCAAAATACGAAACGTAAACCGGTTAAACCGCAACTAAATTTTTGTTTGTGTGTGTGAGCTTGAGCAATCAAAACTAATCTATTTTTTACAAGAGATATAAACTCACAAACTCTATACTCAGGTCTTCTTGTAGATCTTCTTCTCCAAGTAGACTTGATCCAAATTTGATTCTCTGAGTTAGACTCTTCTTTGAGTACTAACTATGTTCTATAAGGTGAGCTCTTAAATCACCATGAGTTAGCTTCAAAGAAGCTAAATACCAATTAAGATCTTGATCAATATCTGAAACTTAAACACAATAAGATCATTAGTATTAAAATTACATGAGTTAGTCATTATCAAAACTAGAGTGATGGGTTTTAGGCCAACAAGTCTGGTTTGTTGATCTCTTAAAATATATGCCAGTAAATTTCTCAGGTTTAGCACTCTTAGAATGGTCTGGATTGGCAATAGTGACAGAAATAACAAACTGAATCTGTGTTTCAAATTATTTAATATGTCTGAATATTTCTGTTGATGGCTTTTAAATTAGGGTTTGCAAATAAAATGGTATAACTCTTGTTTAATTTGCAGGATACAATTTTCAAGAAAAGACAATTACTGGTAGAATTAAAACAAACAACAGTTTAATATGCAAGACTAAAGTCGTAGTAGTAATATACTTTGTAGGATTTAACAATTTAGATGCTAAATTGTATGAAATATTAGACCAATTAACCACTATGTAGAGGAAGGGATAATGTGCTTTAAGAGGATAACTTTTCATGTAATATGCGTAGAAACAAGTATTTCACTGAAACAAGTGATTAATAAATTACACAATCTTGCAGGAAAATTATAGGTTTTGATTACCACAATAATTAGAAAAGTGAGAAACAAATAATGCTAGTGCTAGAGACTAATAAAATACGGTATGAATATGGTTATAAAATTTGTGAATAATTTTCGAGAGTTTAATCTTTCAAGAATCAAATGAATGTCGTGAACTTGTAAACCTTGTTAAGATTGTAAACAATTGATTTGCAAGAATGTAATAGTTTGCATGGTAATAAGGAAACAGATTATATCAAAATCTTGATCTTTTAGATTGTTAGTGTAATTTCCACATAATCTCCTAAGTAAAACTTTGTGCAATAAACAAAAGAATTAAATTCCTAGCATGCTAATAAAATAAAGTAAAAGAAAATCGGATCTGAGAAATGTAGTCGTGCAAACGCACTATCCTAAAGGATCAAAAGTCTGTCTCCCTGTCCAGATGTTGATTCGGCCTTGTCCCCTAGCGGTAAAATATTACTCGGATTCATCAGCACTCGGCCTAAAATGGTAGATAGAGCCTCTTACTCAGAAGAAAAATTGTTGCCTGAAACGAAGAACAAAAACAAATATAGAAGAGTAAAATTCCAGCAAACTGTGTAGTAAAGAATTTTAATCAGATGAAGAAAGAAGATAATGTAGCTATTTGTATGTTTCTTAGTGTATTGTGAACGAACGAAGAGGGATCTTTAAATAGATCCAAAATCCCTTCCGCTGCTAATAGCCCCTGCACAAATTAAGCGCACGTTCATATTGTTGCGACTGATTTGTTGCAACAGCTCTGCATGTTCACAGATCCATTTTTTATCGGGTCATGAAATAGTCAAAAATCAAAATAGTAATTAACAGATCCGTTTGATTAGCTGGCAATTAATGTGGGAGTTACCAATATCGCTTTTAACATTACCAGTGTCGCTTCGAATAGCCTCTCCGAAATGGAGCTTCTGAGATCAAGTTGTCACTCCGAGTAGCTCTCCAATATCGAGCTTCCGACGCCGAGTAGCTTCTCCGAAACCTAATTTTCATTCCATGACCAAACTTCTACTATGAGTTTCGTTCCGCCCAGAACATGCTTCAGTTTGCTCCGACTACTACTTCACTCAGAGTTTGGTCCGAATGCAAAAGATTAAAACAATATTTAAAAACAAGTTTAAGGACCCCCTTGAATGGAGATGCATTCGTGTCCATAAGTCGTGAATGTCGGCCACCCGACCCCGAGCCCGGTTTGGTTAGGCGCATATGATAAGATGACCCATAACCCAACACTCATAACAATAAATTATGGAGAAGTTAATATATATTCTACTCAATTTTCTTTAACCTAAACAATGTGAGATTAGAAATTAAACAAAACTTGGAGGAAAACTCGAATTTTCCCCTTCTACAAGCCAATAGACCCCACTCATGCAAACTTCCTGAAAAAAGTCAAGAAATGGTGTACCTTTGTACAAACCCAACGGTCCCATCATTCTTCCCCTTGAAAAAAAAAAAAAGAAAGAAAGAAAGAAAGAAAGAAAAGAGAAAAGAAAAAGAAACGTAGCTTCCAACAGAGCCCAGAAGGATCCATTTATTTATGATCTTTTTTCGAGAAATTAGAAATCCAAATTCCGATGTCGACGTCTATATTTGTAAGACCCCTTAATTAACACGTAGTCCGCAGGTACCTGATGGCAAGGCTGTTATTTTAGCCAAACGAGCTGAGGTGTAAGTTGTTCGTGTTTGTTCGATTATTCATCTAAACTTAAAATTTTGTTGAAGCTTGATTCATTTAGATTATCGAACGAGTCCGAGCAAGTTTCCAACGAGCTCGAGCCGAGTCTCTAGCTTTTCAAGCTCATTTACTATTTATTATTTGAGACAAATATTAAAAAATCAGATATTAAAAACTATATTTTAAAATTATATATGAAAATAATATAAACATGAAATATAAAAAATGGTAAGGCCACCGCCTAAATGGGCAGGAATAAGTTGTGGGGAGTCTTGTGTTCAAATCTGACTATCGCTTAATGTTTAAAAATAAAACAAATATTTAAAAAAAATTTAAAATTTATATATTAAAATAATATAAACATTAAATTTTGAAGAAGTGGACTGCTAAGGGTCTCGAAAAGATCGAGGCTCGGCTGACATTGCCCGATAAAAACCCATTTAAGCTTGTTCAATAACCTAAATGAACCAAACTTGAACACAAATCCTAACTACGAAATGCCCAACCAAATGGAGAGTGCAACGTCACACACGGAATTGAAGGACTTGTGCCCCATCTCATCCCAGAAGACTAGCCTTCTAGGTGGAGTTGCCCAAATCCTTATATACCCAAGACCATCCCAGACCATCCACACGTCTAGCCGATGTGGGACTATTTGTTAGACCCAAATCCCAACAATCCTCCCTCAAACAAAGAGTCTCCCCTACAAGCTCAACTATCTTCACACTGGAAGATCAAATGCTCCATCGAGATCCAACTCTTCACTGCGTGGGAGCCGCATGCCTTATGTGAAGTACCAACTGCATTCGGTCACTCATCTACACCACATGACAGACCGCGTGACATGCGTGTGCCCATTGGAAAGGAGCACCACTGTCAAATTTCTCGAGAGCCCAACATTAGCTTCACAGGGCCTATTGTGCCTTTGCACCATTGGGGAATCTACATCGTCGAACATCACCCACACATACGACTAAGTTCGGGGCACCATCCCAAAATACTAGCCTTCTAAGTGGAGTTGACCCAAACCCCAACAATCCCCCCTCGAACACTCTCCTCTGCAAGCTCAACTATCTTCACACTGGAAGATCAAATGCTCCATCGAGATCATATCTATCTTCACACTGGAAGATCAAATATGCTCCCAAATTTCTCGAGAGCCCAACATTAGCTTCACAGGGCCTATTGTGCCTTTGCACCATTGGGGAACTACATCGTCGAACATCACCCACACATACGACTAAGTTCGGGGCACCATCCCAAAAGACTAGCCTTCTAAGTGGAGTTGACCCAAACCCCAACAATCCCCCTCGAACACTCTCCTCTGCAAGCTCAACTATCTTCACACTGGAAGATCAAATGCTCCATCGAGATCATATCTATCTTCACACTGGAAGATCAAATATGCTCCCAAATTTCTCGAGAGCCCAACATTAGTTTCACAGGGCCTATTGCGCCTTTGCACCATTGGGGATCTACATCGTCGAACATCACCCACACATACGACTAAGTTCGGGGCACCATCCCAAAAGACTTCCCAACAATCCCCCCATGAACACGCCCTTCCCTGCAAGCTCAACTATCTTCACACTGGAAGATCAAATGCTCCATCGAGATCATATCTATCTTCATTCTTCACACACACTGGAAGATCAATGCTCCATCGAGATCATATCTTATCTTCACGCCTTATGTGAAGTACCTACCAATTACAGAAGTACCTACCTACCAATTACAGTCGGTCACTCCTCTACACCGCGTGGGAAGCTCGAGAGCCCAACATTAGCTTCACAGGGGCTTATTGCGCCTTTTTGCGCCAGTGGGGTGGACAGGCCCATTGCGCCTTTGCGCCGTTGGGGGATCTACATCGTCGAACATCACCCACACATACGGCTAAGTTCGGGGCATGGCTCTGATACCACTTGAAGGACTTGGGGCACCATCCCAAAAGACTAGCTTTCTAGGTAGAGTTGCCCAAATCCTTATATACCCAAGACCATCTCCACGTCTAGCCGATGTGGGACTATTTGTTCGACTCAAATCCCAACAGGAATACCGTAGGCCCTATTTGGCAACGGGAAACAACTTAAATTTCATTGCATAAAATAGTTCCAGTAAAGATGAAAATTGGGGGGGGGGGGGGGGGGGGGGGGGGGGCGGGGGGCGGGGGCGGTGGGAATATAGTCCAAAACAATTCAAAACTAATAGGCAACTAAAGGCGGTAGCAAAACCTAGTTTTAGGACTATTAAGAAATTTAAGAGAAAAATAAGAAACTAGTCTCGATATATTTTAACTTGTGTGTTACTCACTTTTCCTTCCTTCTATTTTTTATTTGCCTTTTACTTTTACTGACAAGTTAGCAGAATGAAATTAAGAATTGGAAAAGAAACATAAAATTTAGAAGGAACACAACAAAAAGGATGTGGCTAAAAAAAACTGTTTGTTATTTCACGGGAAAGGGAATTAAAGAGAGGAAAAGGAGTTGAATGTGTGATAAAAATTGAGCTGTAGGCAATGGAATGAATGCTAATCTGAATTTCTTTTTAGTCGTTAGAACATGTAGGTTGAATAATGACAGAACTTTTTCATGTGGAATGTGATGAAGTTTATAGTTGCTTTCCCCAAAGTAATATTCCAAGAAAATTATTAAAACTAAAGGGGCAAAAAGTGCATAATGTATCGCTCATGTGTGAGTTACTATTAATTAGTAATGGTAGTGTTAGAGTTTCTTGTTACACTTTTTATATCACTCGTGTGTGAGATGAGAGATGGAATGTAAGATAGAAAGAAACTTGATTCTCTGCAAAACCTGCATGATCTTTCTTTCAAAGTAGATCTTATATCTGTACTCTCAAAAATACAAACTATTTTTTACAACCGTAACTCCCCTCACCTTTATTTTGTCTGGGTGGGATCTTTCTACGAAGGGGAAAAAAGAAATATTATGTTCATTTTCTATGGTGAATTTTTTAAAAAGTAAACTAAGTCAAAGTCCACTGCACCGAGTAATGCACAGTGTGAATTTTATTTCATAATGGATCTACTCCATTAGTCAAGATTCACAGCAGTCAAACCAGAGGATGTGGGGATTAGTAGCAACTATTTTTTTTTTTTTTTTTAAAGAAAAAGCTCGCGATAACTGTCTGTCTATACACGTCGTCAGTGCGCACGCACTCTATTCACATATCCACCCTTATAGATTCAGACCGATGACTACTGGAGAGCAAACCCAGAAGACTTTTATTAACAATTTATACCCCGTATGTTCACCTTTTAGTTATATCCACCTGATGTTTCCTTTAACTATTACCGTTTTT
>JAVJIF010014115.1:0-133744 GCA_038442645.1 Agave tequilana | reverse complement strand
AAAATAAAAAAAACCTAAGTTACAAACTACAAATTAGCCTAAATTCTACTCTCTGCTTGGTCATTTTCCGTGGTCTCTGAAAAAACCCTATATTATAGCAAAACCCAACGGGGAGAGGTGCATGAAGATAGGGGGAGCAAACGCTCCCCCAACAACCTCCAACAAGCCGCAGAAACACGGCTTTTGCAACGTTTCGCGGCCAGGGTGTGGCCAGGTGGCCACACCCTATTGGTGGTACTCCCTGACTTCGCGATTTGCTTTTATCTTGTTCTGAATTTCTCATTTTAGCTTCTGAATTTGACGAAAACGGCCTTTGATCTTGGGCTTTAACCAATAGATTGTAGAGATTTATTCTAACTGATTTTCAACCGATCTGATTTGCCCTCATCTGCCCTGATTTTCTGATTTCGAATTAATTCTGAATTAAATCAGAATTTTGATGGGCTTTGGGCTCGTTTCTCTTTCCTTTCCTTTAGCCATGGGCCTGCAAATAAATTAGACAAAAATTAGGATTAAAAGTAGAGTTTATTATATATAAGTATGAGAATATGATAATCATTATGCAATATCAGCGACCGATCACACCCCCATACCTATCTTTTGCTCGTCCTCGAGCAAAACAACAAAACTAAACCAAAGATTTATTAGACCACTTTCGCAGGTCATGCGACATGTGCAACAAGCCGTTAAACCTCTAGGTCCCCCCTAGAGGATGAGTTTTGTCTCGTGAGGGTTTTCAGCGGATTGTACCCACAAAATCCATAAAGAAAGAGAAAAATGTTAGTATTTTGAAAACACATTTTGAAAGAGAAAAAATATTTGAAATATTATTATAAGAATTAAGTAATCTATAAGTTATAGAAAAATCGAATTTTTTATTCCTAAATTTAGTCTCTATTCAAAAATTTGTTATCAATCAAAGTAAGGAGTCAAATTGTACTTCTCATCTAGTCTATTACTTTACCCTAAGTCACATGTACCTTCGTGACCGTGAAAATTTGACTAAGGGTTCTTTAACTCTAACTTTTATGCCTTATTTATTTATTTATTTTATTTTTGGTGATATTATTCCTTAGTTCTATTAGGCTTTCTAATCTGCCCATGTAACGAGCCTTTAATCGGTGACTCCCAAACGAAACGGTCTTAGGGCACCGGGTGAGAAACACCCGAGGACTTAAGGACTCGAGCAAACAAAGCATCAAAACTATGGATTTTTATTATATGAACCGCTTTTAGGCGTGAATACTTATGCTTTATGAGGCACAAATACCTAACTTAATCAGAGGATTATATATATATATATATATATATATATATATATATATATATATATATATATATATATATATATGGGTAAAGTGCTCCTAGTAGGTCTCCTTAGATTACAATCTAAGGGAGAAGGCTTAATACTCCAACATCCCAAAAACAATTTCACGATCCGACCGCACATTATCAACTTCATGTTTTAAGATGTATACATATAAAAAATCAAGTGATTTTGGGTTCGTTTACTCTATTTTCTTTGGTTCAAATATTAACGGTTTTGTAAAAGTAGAACAAAATGGAACGATTAGATCAATAAGAAAACGAAATTCAAATCATTTGATTTTTTATATATGTACATCTTAGAACATGAAGATGATAATGTGCGGTCGGATTGTAAATTTTTTTTTGAAATGTTGGGGTTTTAAGCCTCCTCCTTAGATTGTAATCTAAGGAGACCTACTAGGTACACTTTACCCTATATATATATTATATATATATATATATATATATATATATATATATATGTATGTATGTATGTATGTATATTCTTTCAAACTTATCTAATCATCTTTTCCATAAATACCAAGGCTTGCTTAGGCCAAAGACCTAGCTAATCAATAATTAGATTGTTTATTTTTCATAGATATACATAATATATATATATATATATATATATATATATATTTTAATAAGGCATAAGAATCTTTATTTTTGAACCCTAAGTGTGTAAGTGTATAAAGTGCGCATATTTCATCAAGACAAAGATCAAGACTAAATTACTTTGACAAATTATCTTCCTAACCCTAAAAATCAAACAAATAATCTTATTTGACCAAGTATAAGAAATCCTAATTATGATTCTCCTATTCCTTAAAATTGACTTAATTTCTTACAAAAAATATGTCAAAATATTGTTTCTATTTTCAAAAAGTTTTTTTTAAAGTAAAGAAATGTTTTTTTTTAATTTTTTAATTTTTTTAATTTTTTTAATTTTTGTAATAAAAAGAAAAACCTAAGTTAGTTAGACCCTCCCCTATACCTATCTCATGCATTGTCCTCAATGTATGAATTAATGCATAGATGCATGAAAAAGAAAAAAGGGAAGGAAAATATTACCTTAAGGTGGTGGTTCCGGTGATAATCTGAGTGGTTCACGAAATTTGACCCAATCTAATTTGCGTGGAGTTCGGAGGAACCCACCAGAAACCTCTCTAATATAACCCACTAAAATGATGTATATATGAATGATTTTTATTAAGAATTTTACCCCATCTATTTTTCAAATTTCACAAATAATTTTGGAGTCAATTTTATCAACACCATTATCCCAAATGGAGTGTGAAAAGATGGTATGATTGACTTATACTTAGAAAGTACGGGAACTAATACCAACTCAGGAAAGTGATTTAAGTCAAGTGAAGGCTCAGGAGTCGAGACTGGTTCAGGAAGTGGGTCCAAATCAAGAAGTTAAAATCAAGTCCACATTCATTTCCCAACGACGGATGTGACTTAATATTGGTGATTTAAGTTCAAGAATGACAGGTGTGGGAATCAAAAACTGACTCTAAAATTACTCAAGTTGGGTAATAAAGCAGGAGTCAATATTAATTCAGGTATTTAAACTGGATTACAAATTTGAGAATCTAGGTCACATTTCTCATTGAGTTCAATTTCATAAAAATGAGAACTTGCCAATTGTCAATGGGACTTTTAAAAGTATGAAATTGGTCAAGTTCAATATAATGATCATAAAAGATTGGCGATTCAATTTCATGATGAATTGGCACAGGATCCAATGTTAACTCGGTAAAAAGATTGAAATCAGGTGAAGACACCGGAGTCATTATTGAATCAGGAAGTAGAATTGAATTACCAAGTTTAGGTTCAGGATCATATTCATTCTCAACTTCAATTTCAGAAAAGGAATAACTTGCCAAAATGTCAATTTCGTTTTCAAAATTTGGGGTTTAGGCAAGTTCAAATCGGTGTGCTGAAATTGAATCTTGTTTTCTAAAACAACATGATTCTTCGGCTCTAACAGAATGGTTAGCGACATCAGAAATGGTCAAACGGTGAAAATGGAGAGTTTGGACCATTATATCTATGTCATGATTACGAGCGATTTGAGCCTGAGTCATGGCTTCAAGCATCTTTTCATAGTCGATTGGTTCATCATTTTGTTGCGATTGGACTTGAAAATATGAAGTTTTGTTTTAAAATTTGGGGTGAAATTGTGAGTCCGTCAGATTTTGTGATTGTTGCTTGGACTCACGCATACTCATTTTCAAGATTGATGGTTTTCTATTTTGAACTGGTGGAACTGAGTATGAATCTCAAAAATGTTATGGACAAGGTGGATAAGGAGGACAAGTTGGTTGAAAATTAGACTCGGGGGAGGTGAATCCCCATTGACTCTATGAAGAGTTGAAATTATTTTGAAACTTATGGTCATAAGATTGGGGGCATGGGTTATATTTATTCGGATAAGGCCAATCCGGCACACTAGATGGTTTTAAAGTTATGATATGCTGGGTTGGTAATATCTGAAAAAAAGGTCTGGGTGTAATATGGAATTACCATTAAAATTGAAAAAATTATTGTTATAAACCATATCACATAGGAAATGTCAAACACAAATAAAGAAAACAAACAAATAAGCAAATAAATAAAAAGAGAAAAAATCTAACCTAAGTTAGGGTAAACCTTAGACCTAGACGACTCCTAACTGTTTGACTGTCCACGGGGGGTATATTGCTGAATCTGATCACAAGTTAATCGGCCAGGTAGGGGCAAGATTGGTGGGAGATATCCGCGCAAAAGCAACGGGCCTAATTAAGCCAAACCACTAGCCTTTAAGGTTTCACCCCTCAATCCCAACCTTAGACACCGATTTGGGAAGAGTCAGATTCAAATCAACTTTACCCTTAGGTCAGTCTCCTATTTGAGTCCGAGATGTCCCTAGGGCCAATGTCTACTCAGTTTTAGTTAGGCTTGGGTTAGTAACTGAGGAGATTGTTTGTGGGTTAAGAGAGGGTAATGACTTCCCCACCTTATCTTGTTTATAGGAGAAGCCCTTAAATCAATTTAGTGCAGTGTACAAGTATATAGAAAAAAGTAACACTCAAGCAATATTTCATACAAGAATGAACCTTATACTAAATGCTATGCACACATACCTTGGCTCCAGCACTCTTCAACATTAAATAGAAAATATAATGAAATAGACACGTGTCTAAATGCAAAGTCTAAATCATTTTTAGCATTTACAATCAATTTTTTACTGTTGTGTTAGAAATGTATATACAGTGAGTCCAATATGGAAATAAATGCTACAGAGATTAAACTATGCAATTCAGCTAACCTGCAGAAAATACAGGTTAGTAGATTACTCAGATTGCCACAGGAATGTAGCAAATCTGAGGGCTTATGGGCTCTGCTTTCTTGAGCAGAGTCCAGGGCCACAAATATGTCCACTGCAACAAAAATTTCTTGTTGTTAAATCTGTACACCAAAAATAAGAAGAAATTAACCAAAATTTAAATCTAAAAAGAGAATAACTTACAGTCCCTCCCTGGCAACGGCGCCAAAATTGATTGAGGTTTAACCTGCACAAAAATACAGAATTTCAGAACTTTTATAACAATAGTGCAAGATGCTCAATTCTACCGCTATAGCAAGTGGCTATGCGGGTCGTGATCCACAAGGAGGGACTAGCGATGGAAGTTTTTGTAGTAAGTTCTCTTTTATGCTACAATTAATGGTTAAAATTCTTCTTTAGCTTCTTAAAAGAAAAGAAAAAAAATGGAGTTATAGTTAAGTTAGGAAGAAAGTGGTAGATAGAGAAGGTGGAGAAAATGAAAGTGGATATGTACAAAGAAATTGAAAAAATTAAAAGAAATATGAAAGATTGTGGTGTTGGTAATTTACACTAAAATTAAAAGAAAGAAAACTAAAACCTAAAAAGGTTACATACCTCTTCGGCGCCTTCTTACCTTTGACCCATATCGACGATGTACCTTTGCTTGAAGGCGAGCGAAGTATGACAAATAGGATCTTCCTCATTCCCGTATTACACTACGAATTGAAGGAGCAAACTACACTACAATGGAAATGGATATCCATCACCATAAGCCATCAACGGCACTTGCAAGGGCAAGGCAACTTCGAGGCTATCGGTTTCATTTGGATCTACAAACACAGAAGAGGAAAGTAAACGAAAACAAGAGTAAAGAAGAAAAAGAAACTTCGATTCGATTTAAATAATAATGGAAGAAAAGATCACTTAAACTGGTGTCACTTCAGTACAAGCTTGCTCTAATTCCTCCATGAAAGTATCCTCTCCTCTCAGTTACATAAAGAAAATAAAAATTACATGAAAGAAAATAAAAAACCTAAGTTACAAACTACAAATTAGCTAAATTCTACTCTCTGCTTGGTCGTTTTTCATGGTCTCTGAAAAACCCTGTATTTATAGGCAAAACCTAATGGGGAGAGGCGTACGAAGATAGGGGGAGCAAACGCTCCCCCAACAACCTCCAACAAGCCGCAGAAACATGGTTTTTGCCGCATTTCCGCGGACAGGGTGTGGCCACCTGGCCACACCCTGTTGGTGGTATTCCCTGACTTCGCGATTTGCTTTTATCTTGTTCTGGATTTCTCGTTTCAGCTTCTGAATTTGACGAAAATAGCCTTTGATCTTGGACTTTAACCAATAGATTTGTAGAGATTTGTTCTAACTAGTTTTCAACCGATCTGATTTGCCCTGATCCGCCCTGATTTTCTGATTTTTAATTAATTCTAAATTAAATCAGAATTTGATGGGCATGGGCTCGTTTCTCTTTCCTTTCCTTTAGCCATGGGCCTGCAAATAAATTAGACAAATTTAAGATTAAAAGCAGAGTTTATATATAATAAGTATGAGAATATGATAATAATTATGCAATATCAGCGACCGATCAACCTCAACTAGTTTTGATGATTTAATAGTAGATTGCAACTTGTTGTGTGGTATGGATGTGTTGTTTGAATGTAGAAGAACAATCTTATGAGTCATGCTTTGCATCATCTCTTGAAGCCAAGGACTAGTGATGGCCAAGGATCCATGTGAGACAACTATCACTAAGAGGTTAGCTTGATTAGTGGAGCAATTAGTAGTTAGTAGTCATGAGTTTTGTTTTATCTTATTTAAAAATCAATTCCAAAACTCCTTTATCATTTTAATCATTATTTTCACCAACTTCTTAGTTCATCTTTATTTCATCTTCTTTTATTTTCAAAATCACTTCTCTTTTATTTCACATCGCCGTTTCATCGCCTTCTTCACCTATCACTTTCAGATTTCTTTTCTTTATCCTTTTCTCATTCTTTAAATAAGAAGAACTTGTTAACAACCAACGTGAACATAAACTGTTAATGCTGAAAGTACACCAAGAGGGGTTAATAGGTGTAAGGCTAATCTAGTGACAAATAATGCGAAATTTAAAAACTTAATGCAATACACTTAGTGTAACCAAAGAGTATAGCCGAATTCCCGGTGAAGGGCTCTGGACTAACTCCTCTTGATTCCTCTGAATAAGAGTTGAGGTGCTATATGAAGCTCTCTTGGTTCACACAAGTATGGCACACAAACAAACCAAGCATGTATATTATATGACAATATAAATCAATATACATGTAAGAGAGAGAGAGAGTAAGAGAAAGTGGATCAAACGCAAACACCGAGATATGTTTTGAGGTTCGAGCACACAGCTCTACGTCCCCGCCTTCACACAGAAGAATTTTCACTAACTCGTCCACACAGGACTTCCCACACAGAGAACCTCCACTGAGGATTTGGGCAAATATAACTGGGAGTACACAACTCCGCTCTCCAACAAATACAACCTCTACACTTAGAGGCAAGGCACAAAACAAATCACCTCTACACTTAGAGGGATAGGCACTTAGCCAAACAAAGATCACCTCACACTTGAGGGATTCCAACACAACCTCCACTATCACCTCTCACTAGAGGGATACCAACACAATCACCTCTCACTAGAGGATACCATCACAATCACCTCTCACTAGAGGGATATCACAAATCAAGGAGGGTTTACAACTTGGTGGTCTCTTTCAACCACAAACCAATTTTCCCACAAAAACAAAGATCCTATAGATAGGATAGAATGATAAGCTCAAGTGTGAGAAATAAAGAGTTTGAAAATCAAAAACACAAAGAAAAACTCTTGGGAAAACTTCTAGAATAGATGTAAAATGAAGATCAAAAACAATCCAAAGACTTCTCCTTTTTCTTGATTTTTCCAATCCTTTAAAACAAATAAAGATAAATCTTTTGGCTTTAAAAACTACTTTAAAAACTTGTATTAAACACTAGAAAGAATGAGAATTTTTTCTCTTGGAAAAATTGTTGAAAACCAACACAAATATGGGGTATTTATAGCCCCATATGAAATCTGCCGTTGGCAGCAGGCAGGGGCATTTTTGCCCTTCCGGTCGATCGGCCAACGGTCAAGTTTTTGACCGTTGAGCCTACCAGTCGACCGCCCGATCGACCGGGATTGGATCCAGAGAGCAACGACTCTCTGGCTAGTCGACCGCCCGGTCGACCGAAGCCGGATACAGAGAGCAGAGCTCTCTGCCGGTCGACCGGGTCGGTCGACCGGGGCCTTTTCCAGAGAGCAGAGGCTCTCTGGCGGTTGACCGACCCGGTCGACCGGCCCACCAGCCTGGCTGCGTGCATGTCCTGTGCACGTCGGTCGACCGGCCCGGTGGACCGACCACTGCTACGGTTGACCGGTGGTCGACCGGCAGTCAGCCAGTCCTACCATTATAGGATTTAAAAACTTAGGTTTTTATCATTGATTAAATCCCATAAAAACACATAAATTCCACAAAAATCAGTTCTTATTATATCTTTGAAATACAAATATGTGTGAAAAAGATTCAACACATATTTCAAACAATTTGAACCATTTTTGTGAGATTGAAAATTTGCCTTAAATCAAAAACCGTATTTTCCAAAAATTGGATTTTTAAAATGGAAATCTGATTTTTCTAAAACACACGTAAATACAAAAACATGATATTTAAACAACTTTGAAGCATATTATATATGGATAAAATCCAATATACAAGAAAGGTATTATATCTATGTTTTTGACATTAAATCCGAAAATAAGTTTTGTTTAAATACAAAACTCCAAATACATGAATAGCTTATCAAAATAAGTTTTTCTAAATAGATGAAGCATAGATGTATATAGATCAAATCTAATATACATTAAACCATGTGAACTTGTTTTGATTGATCTATTCATGAAAACCAAGATCGGTTAAACCGAAAAATCAAAACATGAAACTTGTGTGTGTGTATATTGTGAACTTGAGCATATCACACTATCTAATCTTTACACATGATCTAACCAAATCTTAAACTAAACAAATCGAGGTCTTTTTGTAGAACGCCGTCTCCAAGTCGACTCGATCCAAACGTGATCCACTGAGCTTAACTCCATTCGAGTGCTTGATGTGAACTTGACGCTCGAGCTCTTGAATCACCATGTGAAAGCTCCAAAATACCTTTGTTGAAACTAATCACCTACTAATATCTTGATCAAATATCTGAAACTAAATATCACAAGATTATTAGTAAACTATAACTACATGAGTTAAGCATCATCAAAACTAGAGTGAAGGGCCTCTGGGCCAACAATCTCCCCCTTTTTGATGATGACAAAACTCATGGAGTTATATATGCATGGATTAAAGTTAAGCTTCAAAGAAGCTCCCCTTTAACTCATGCATAGCAATAAACAATAAAGATATGTCATGAATGCTATAAAAATAACATGCTCTTGATACCAAATTTTAAAATAAACATGTCCTAAAAAAAATGTTGCTTTTGATACCAATAAAAACTCCAATAAGAACTCTTAATACCAAAACAAACAATATCAAAATATGCTCTTGATACCAATAAAAATAACAAACAATATGCTCTTGATAACAATATCAACAAATCACAAAACAAATGCTTTTGATATACTAATGGTAAACTTAAACAAACATGCATAAATAATCATGCATATATCGAACTCCAAAATAACTCTCCCCCTTTTTGTCAATTCATCAACAAAGGGGTACAAACATAAAACAATAAAGGGTGTAAATAATATTTTTTTCCCATTATACATAAATCAAAACAATAAAGGTATATATGCTATATACATTCATGAAGAGGAGAGACGTGAAGTTAACTCCCCCTACATACATACATTTATATGAAAAGAGATGACTAAATCCTAACCACATAAAGCATAATATGCAATGTATAAAAGGAGATGCGAAGCTCCCTCTACACACGTGTACTACATACAAAGAAAGGTCAATGACTTTAATATGACATACACTCAACATGAATATATATATAGAAGATGTTAAGCTTCCCTTGCATATAAGAAATACAAATCAAAACATTATGATGCCCAATTGAAAAATATATCAATTTAGCATGAAGGTATACATAGAAACATCATGATACCAATTTATGATACTAATTGAAAATAAACAAAACATTTTGAATAAACTGTAACGCCCCGATCCGGCGGGTACGGAGACGCTACTGCGACGTATATACGCAGGTCAGAGATACCCTCACGTATATACGCTAAGCATCAGTACAAACAAGAAAAAGAGTACAGAAGGACGTGGCAATATACATTCCAACATAAGGATTACAAAGTTATCACAGAGCGTGATATATTGGTACATGTACATTATATCACAGCCAGGTACAAAAGTGAAATTTACAATTTGTACAGCAAAAGGTGCTCACGGGCTGAGAAGAAGATCCCCGAGCTAGCAGGAAGGTTCAGGAACAGAAGGAGCTAGGACAAGTCAGCCTGCTCCGAGAGATAAGCTTGATCTTCAGTGGAGGGCTCCGCTTCAATCCAAGCTTCAGAACCTGAACATGCAAGTCCAGGGGAGTCAGAAACTCCCTAACAAATAGACAGGTGAATGCCAAGTGTCGTGTAGAGATAGGTATATGTGTGTTGATATGATCAAAATAATATTAAGCATCAAGAACTGTGTCGAGAGTACATGTACAGTAAGCAAGAAATGGAGGCATAAAATGAAAGTGATAAGGCTTGAATAAATCTATTGCTATCATTTTCAATATTTATACTTATTACTCGTTCTACCCATATGTCTAGGTATGTGTAATAGCGTCCCAGCACACATACATCCACATATGAGTAAATCGAGGCTGTTATTGGAAACCAATGGGGTATCAACGAACAATGTTTACAGTGGGTCCCGTGCATGCCCGGGACCACGCCCAGGATTGTTCCGTTGCTGGAGGACGGAACCTGCCGCAAGGCATACAGTAGGGTCTTATAGGATGCCCTTATCAAGATGGTACCAGGAAGGAGGGAGCCAGCGCTCCCCTCGGTCGCCTGGAGGCCCTCAGGTCAAACCGAAAATGTAGTTGCACAACATACCTAAAACCACTGTAAACACGAACATATATTGATAGCCGCAAGTTTCCCCCGACCCTATTCAAGTGGTTTCTTTTTATGATTTATTATGTAATTATCAATTTACGGGAAAGCAAGTGCATGACAAGATCAGGAGTTCAAGAGTACATGAGTATTATAATTTCAAGTCACATGATTCCCGTAAATACGATAATCGTAAGCCAAGTATCAATATGCCATACGAGGCGAGTATCAAGTAGTAGCATAACAGGTGCCATGAGACATATGCCTGAGATGTGATATTAGCCAAGCGACAAGTGATAGCCTGATACATGCAAGTGTGCCAAGAAAATAATATAATATTGGTCAACATGACGAAGTAGGAAAATCCGAAGGAAAGCGAGATCACTCGCCTAAAACTTCAGGAAACACCAGGAAATCCCAAGCTCTGGAGTCTAGATAACCAACGCACTCGATAACCAATAATATATAAAAAGGAGGAGGAGAAGGATGAATCAGAAAAAGTGAGAATGAAGACGTAGGGGTCGCAGACGCAGGGGTTGCGCTGCGTTGAGGTCACAAACGCGGGGTCTGAGACCCGCGTTTTACAATACAGGAAGAACGCAGACGCGAGTATGTGCTCCGCGTCGCATTAACATAAGAACGCGAGAATCGCGTTAAACAAATAACAAGAACGCGAAGATCGCGTTTAAGAAATTACTTGGACGCGGGGTGGACTCCGCGTCTAGCAATTAACAAGAGAAAGTGAGTGACAGGGGGAAGTGAGAGACGCAAGAAAGGGAGAGGGGGAGACGCAGGTTTAGGGAATATTAGAAAAGAAAAGAAAAGAAAAATGGAAGGAAAAGAAAGAAGGAAGGAAAGAAAGAAAAGCAAAGGAAAGAAAGAAAGAAGAGGAGGGGGAGGTAGGCCGACCGTGGCTTGGCCGGTGGTCGCCGGCGGCGACCGAGTTGGCCGGAGTTGGCCGGAGATGGGTGGCCAAGGCCCCAAAAGAGAGGGTTGTTGTTGGTGCAAGTGTAGTTCAAATAAAAAAAATGGAGTTTTGAAAATGGTGTTTCGGAGGACGAACCTATAGTTCGTTGGAAAGAGTATGACGAGGAGAAGAAGATGGTATGGTTGGTGGTGGTTAAGGTGGTGTAGGTGGTGGTGGTTAAGGTGGTGAAGTTAGTGGAGAAGATGGCTTGTTTTGGTTAGTAATGGAGGAAGAAGATGGTGATGAAGATGGTGTTGTGGTTGTTGTTGTTGTTGGAATGGAGGAGTAGATGGAGGGGAGAATGGTGGAGGAAATGGTAGTGGAGAAAAGTGGAGATGGTGGGTGGTGATGGCCGGCCAAAGGAGGTGCGTTGGCTGTTCTCTTTGGCCTGTGCTTGCTGGAAAAGGAGGAAGGAAAGAAAATAATGAAAGAGAGAGAAGATGGGAGTGTATATATATATAAAGGAGTTGATATATCTACAAGTTTGCCATTCCACTTATGAAACATGCGTTTCATTCAATCAAATAGGCTGTGTTCCATACAAGAAATCTGCGTCTAGTAGTAGAGGTCCAGACGCAGTGAAAAAACTTGCGTCCAGGGAAATGCAAAAGTTGCGTTTAACAGAAAAGACAAAAAGGCATGGTGATATGATCTGGGTTGATTTTCTTTGAAGAACAAAGCATTAAATGCGGAATGGAGAGAGTCTCCGCATTAATTGTTGAACCCAAATTTGGTGGGTCTCGCGTCAGGAAAGGAGAGAGAAAAAGTAAAATATCCAGATAGAATTCCGGTATCTGGGAAAACACCGGAAACTCAGGAAAAGCCCGAAAAATGAAGTATCTCAAAAAGTTTCCCAAAAATTCTCAAAAATAATAAATATTATTTTAAGATTTTTGGTGAAATCTGTTTTCAAAAATTCAATTTTATTTTCAAAATAAAAATCCTGGAATCCACTGAGGACGGCGTCTACACCGGGTAGGCCGGATTTTTTGATAAATTCTAAAAATTCTCCAAATATTCACTTAGATAGAAATTATTATTTTAAGAAATAATGTGAAAGCTGTTTCTAGAATTTTAACTCCGTTTATAAATAAAAATCTGAAAGTCGGTCAGCGACACTAGTCGACACCGGTTTTGAAGATTTACAATTTAATTCTGAAAAATTCCAGAAAATCATAAAAAATCTAGAATATTAAAAAATAATATTTGAAACTGAAATTGGTCAAATCTGAATACCAAAAAGGTCAAATCATGCAGTACTGCTATATGCGTAAGAATTTAAATAACAGAAAATAAAATAAAATAATACGCTCCAAAAATCAGGACACATAGCTGGGTACGCATTCTGAGGATGGGGTGTTACATAAACCAATAAAAATTTTGATATCAATTGAAAGATATAAATATATAGGTAATCTTGATACCAATTGACAAAAAATTTAGTACCAATAGAAAATATTTACACTTTTGATACCAAATAGAAAAACATAAACCAATCTTTTTAGTTAAACACTAAAGTCGTTTTGCAATAAAGATACCAAATAGAGAATAATATCAATTTAACATTTTTGATACCAATATTGAAAATGAAACATATATCAATTGAAAATAATTTTTATTAGGAGCGTATGATACCAAATAAAAAATCAAAATCATTTTTCAATCATTTTTCAACATAAAGCGTGGGAGTAAAAATACCAATTGTAAACAAAACCGATTAAAAGGTAAAACATGAATTTTCTCCCCCTTTATGAAATACCAATGAAAACGATGCATAAGCTTGTATAGGATACCAATTTAAAATAATTGTCATTAAGGATAGAATCAAGCTTAGCATAACATGGTTTGTGCTTTAAGATATAGAGATTTAGTAAGCACAATCAAAACACATATATATGTATGAAAAGTTAAATACCAATCAAAATTGATACTATTTGAAGTTAAAGCATACATATATAGAAACAAATATGAGTATACAAGATAGATATCAATTGTGATACCAATTGAAAACACAATAAAGATCAAGTGTAGAACCTATACTTCCTACCACCCATTTCATGCACAAGTTTAAATAGATTTTCAATAATGAGCATAAAAGGCATGGTCGCTGAACCAACCACCCTTGGAAGGGTAGGGGTTTTCAAAAATAAGTTTGAAAATAATTATAACACGTTTGAAAACTCTACCTCATGAAGAATACGAACTAGTTTTATGATAAAATTGTAAACTAGTACAAAATCCTTCAAGTAAGGAATAAAACAAAAATATATTCCATGAAACATGAAAATCACCCAACCAAAGACACTTAAAGTCTATATAGCACATATAATACTCATGAAAATAAAATCATGAGAAAACATCAAATAATGTGAGTGTATAAGAGTTATGTGAAAAAATAATCATGAAAATAAGCAATTAAGCTCTATGTGAAATTCCTTATCAAAAACAAGAAATCATCAAAACTAAGAATCCTTCAAGGTATATGAAAGATTTGTACAAACTAGAGTATACATACATATCCAAATATAACCGAGTCCACAAAAGAATATGCATGAAGGCAAGTGGCTCAAGGATGTATATGTATAACTATTAGTTTAGACAAAATAGACATATACATGAAGTTTAAACACAAACATGAAAACATGCACAAAAATAGAGAATACAAGTCAAAATGCATGAATCATCAAACTGGGCTATACTAGTACATCTAATGGGTACAAATGAGCATTTAAGCACTAGCATATAATAATCTATTTATGGCTCACTAGTTGTACAAGTATATACTCAAGTTTTAATGAAAAATAACATCTAAACATGTAATCAAATCATGAAGTGCAAAAATTAAAACTCATATAATCATTATGGTAAATGCACATGTCTTAGATCTATGATATACATGATAGCTAAACAAATGTGAGAACACAAAAGTATAGGTCCATATAAACATGGGTGTATCTCAATTACTATACATGTATGTCACTAATCTAAATATCATGGCATTAAACATAGTAATCAAAACATGCTATAGATCAATGACATGAAAAAGCATGTAAACATAAATGAGAAGTAAGAGATCGTTGCCAAACCCAAGAGGGCACGTCTCTATGTCTCCAAACCAAGGTGGTCTTCCTACCAAACTCCCCTTGAAAGTGATGCATCCAAATTAGTCACCATTAAGCTCGGAACGCATCCACCTCAAGGCACCATTACTCTCACATCGAGTGAGAGCCCACACCTACATCAAATAAAATAGGAGTGGTCTGTGGTACCAATACTCTTTTGAGTCCATGGGGGTTAGCTCCTTTCTTAACCCAAACAAATTTATTTGCTAAATTTACATCATGTATTTTATCATAACAAAACTTAGCAAGGTGGTCCTTATGTCCACAATGTGTACATGTGTACATATGAGCATACAAAGTGTGATGAGTATGAACGTGAGGAGCATGTGTATGCCGTGATTTGTGTGCATGCATAGGAGAAACATTTTTCTTTCGAAACATAGATTCCAAACGTGTGTGGTTCAAAGCACATTGGTTCAAAGTAGAGCTCAAACAATCAACACTCTTCTTAAGTATACAAATATCATTTTTAATTATAGAAGAGGTGGTGCATGCAATAGGTATGCTAGAAGGAGAAGCTATACTAGCAAGGCAAACATGAGAATCCATATCATTTTCAAAGAAATATTTTTCTTACAAACCAAATCCAATTCCTTTGAAATAGAAATAATTTTGTTTTTCAAGGATTCATTTTCTTTTATAACAAAATCAAGTTTTGAAGATAAAGCCTCATTTTTCTTCAAAACAATTTCACAATCATTTTTGTTTTTCAAAATTTCATTTTCTTTTAGGGCAAGATCAAGTTTAGATTTCAATGAATCTCTTTCATTTGAAATCCCATCTCTTTCTTGCAAAACAAATTCAAGTTTAGAAGACAAATTTTTATTTTCTTCATTTAATCCAAAACTTTTCTTTTTCAAAAGTGATATTTTTCTAGCAATTTTTCACACACAATAGATAGTTCTTCATTTAATGCATTGGCATCAATATAATCATTACTAGAAGAACTAGCATCATCATCATCTAATTGAGCATCCGAGTTTACCTTAAGGGAGTCATTCCCTTGGACCATGTAGCAACATTGCTCGAATTCTCCACTAGATTCCTCCTCCATAATGATTGGCGTTTGAAGCTTTGGAGAGGTCAACGTGTTCCACACTGCAAAGGCGGAATCACCATGAGAAACAATAGAAAGATATTCTTTATTAAGCGTGCTTCTAAGTGCCGCAAGGGCTTGTGCATTGGCCTCTATATGCTTGCTATTATCAAGATAGGATTTCTTAGTAGCGGCAAGGAAAACATGCAAACCTATAGTCTTGAGATACATACTCATCTTAATCTTCCATACGTCGATGTTAGAAACATCAAACATAGGAGGGGTCAAGCAATCCATGAGTATGTGTAAACAATATAAGTGTGCAAATGCAAATCTAGATTAGCAAACCAAGATCACACTCCTAGGTGATTAAACCTAATATCAGGAGCGTAGGCTCTGATACCAATTGAAAGTACACTTAGAGGGGGGTGAATAGGTGTAAGGCTAATTTAGTGACAAATAATGCGGAATTTAAAAACTTAATGCAAAACACTTAGTGTAACCAAAGAGTATAGCCAAATTCCCAGTGAAGGGCTCTGGACTAACTCCTCTTGATTCCTCTGAATAAGAGTTGAGGTGCTATATGAAGCTCTCTTGGTTCACACAAGTATGGTACACAAACAAACCAAGCATGTATATGATATGACAATATGAATCAATGCAGATGTAAGAGAGAGAGAGAGTAAGAGAAAGTGGATCAAACGCAAACACTGAGATATGTTTCGAGGTTCGAGCACACAGCTCTACGTCCCCGCCTTCACACAGAAGGATTTTCACTAACTGTCCACACAGGGAACCTCCACTGAGGATTTGGGCAAATACAACTGGGAGTACACAACTCCTCTCTCCAACAAATATAACCTCTACACTTAGAGGCAAGGCACAAAACAAATCACCTCTACACTTAGAGGGATAGGCACTTAGCCAACAAAGATCACCTCACACTTGAGGGATTCTAACACAACCTCCACTATCATCTCTCACTAGAGGGATATCAACACAATCACCTCTCACTAGAGGGATATCACAAATCAAGGAGGGTTTACAACTTGGTGGTCTCTTTCAACCACAAACCAATTTTCCTACAAAAACAAAGATCCTATAGATAGGATAGAATGATAAGCTCAAGTGTGAGAAATAAAGAGTTTGGAAATCAAAAACACAAAGAAAAACTCTTGGGAAAACTTCTAGAATAGATGTAAAATGAAGATAAAAAACAATCCCAAAGACTTCTCCTTTTTCTTGATTTTTCCAACCCTTTAAAACAAATAAAGATAAATCTTTTGGCTCTAAAAACTCTTTTGAAAGCTTGTATTGAACACTAGAAAGAATGAGAATTTTGCTCTTGGAAAAATTATTGAAAACCAACTCAAATATGGGGTATTTATAGCCCCATATGAAATCTGCCCGTTGGCAGCAGGCAGGGGCATTTTTGCCCTTCCAGTCGACCGGCCAACGGTCAAGTTTTTGACCGTTGAGCCTACCGGTCAACCGCCCGGTCGACCGGGACTGGATCAAGAGAGCAACGACTCTCTGGCCAGTCGACCGCCCGGTCGACCGAAGCCGGATACAGAGAGCAGAGCTCTCTGCCGGTCGATCGACCCGGTCGACCGGCATAGAGCTCTGCTCTCTGTATCCGGCTTCGGTCGCGACCAGGGCCTTTTCCAGAGAGCAGAGGCTCTCTGGCGGTCGACCGACCCGGTCGACCGGCCCACCAGCCTGGCTGCGTGCACGTCCTGTGCACGTCGGTCGATCGGCCCGGTCAACCGACCACTGCTACGGTCGACCGGTCCGGTCGACCGGCAGTCAGCCGGTTCAGCCATTATAGGATTTAAAAACGTAGGTTTTTATCATTGATTAAATCCCATAAAAACACATAAATTCCACAAAAATCAGTTCTTATTATATCTTTGAAATACAAATATGTGAAAAAAGATTCAACACATATTTCAAACAATTTGAACCATTTTTATGAGATTGAAAATTTGCCTTAAACCAAAAACCGTATTTTCCAAACTTAGATTTTTAAAATGGAAATCCGATTTTTCTAAAACACATGTAAATACAAAAACATGATATTTAAACAACTTTGAAGCATATTATATATGGATAAAATCCAATATACATGAAAGGTATTATATCTATGTTTTTGACATTAAATCCGAAAATAAGTTTTGTTTAATTACAAAACTCCAAATACATGAATAGCCTATCAAAATAAGTTTTTCTAAATAGATGAAGCATAGATGTATATAGATCAAATCTAATATACATTAAACTATGTAAACTTGTTTTGATTCTATCTATTCATGAAAACTAAGATCGGTTAAACCAAAAACCAAAACATGAAACTTGTGTGTGTATATTGTGAACTTGAGCATATCACACTATCTAATCTTTACACATGATCTAACCAAATCTTAAACTAAACAAACCGAGGTCTTATTGTAGAACGCCATCTCAAAGTCGACTCGATCCAAACGTGATCCACCGAGCTTGACTCCATCCGAGTGCTAGATATGAACTTGACGCTCGAGCTCTTGAATCACCATGTGAAAGCTCCAAAACACCTTTGTTGAAGCTAATTACCTACTAATATCTTGATCAAATATCTGAAACTAAATATCACAAGATTAATAGTAAACTATAAGTTCATGAGTTAATCATCATCAAAACTAGAGTGAAGGGCCTCTGGGCTAACAAATGCCTCTATCGCCTCCCATCCATGTGGATTCGACCCGTTGAGACAATGCTATAACAGAAGTATCGAGGGAACATTAGCACACACAAGCTTTTTCACTGATTTCAAAAAATACACACTTGCAAGTGCTTGGTTCCGCCCAATCAAAATATTTCAACACTTTTCTCTATTTCAAAAAGCGTTTTCAAAATATTAACATTTGATCTCTTTCTTTCTGGATTTTTTGGGTGTAATCCGCTGAAAACCCTCAAGAGGTAAACTCCCCCTCTAGGGGAAACCTAGAGGTTTAATGGCTTGTTGCACATGCTCAGTGCAATCGCGTCACCTGCGAAAGTGGTGTAATAATTTCCTTAGCTAGTTTTTGTTTTGCTCGAGACAAGCAAAAGATAAGTGTGGGGGTGTGATTAGTCTCTAAAATTGCATATTTCATACCACATCTTCACATTTATTTAATATTAAATTCGGTTAATAATACCTCTCTTGTATGTTTCTAGGTCCATGGAATGAAATGAAGAAGAAGCCCAGAATCCCATTCATTTGGTGATACTTAAAGCCTATAAATATAGCCATAGACTTTGGAAGCTGGATCTGCCAAATCTGGGTGCGAATTTCGACAAACCGACAGTAGGTACAAAGGGGAGTGTGCAGCAAAAAGCTGCCCACCTTGGTGTGGTACACGCGGCCCCAGAAGGGCCATGAAAATGTAGCAAAAGCCGCGTTTTCGTGGCCTTTTGGTGGGGCCACGTGCGAGCTTCGACACGTGGCCCTGTGATGCCTTCTTGGTGCCCCCTTTGCCTATAAATACCCCAGGTTTTTTAGAACAGAAGAGGAAGAGAGTTTTTAGGGATAGTTTCTCTCATTTTGTGTAATTTAGTATAGTTTTCTTCTTTCTTTTGTTTTTCATTTTCTTTTTAGATCATATAATAGGAAAGAGAGAGATGCATAGGATGAAGGTTAGGGTTCTTGTAATGGAAGGTGACATTCTATGAAAGGTTTTCTCTTTATCTCTATTATTTTTCTTCTCTCTAACTCTTTACATGCTTAAGTTTTTCTCTCATGACAACTAACAACTAACTTGCTTACTCCTTACTTGATAATCCACATGAATCTAATAGCCTCTACTTGGTCTTGCTCTTGCAAGAGCCATTGATGGCTCATGATGATAGATTCTAACACTCTAACATCAACTTTCTAACATCTAACTCTCTAACATGCTAACCTGAGGCTTTCTTTTTCGGCCCAGTGAGCTGGGCCCGCTAGTAGATAAGCGATGTCTCCAGGTGATGGGATACGTGTCGTGATCTTGATGAAGGTTCAAATCTGACCACTACACTCCTGAAGCAGCCTCCGGATCAGGACAGCTGAACACTCCGTCATCTGCCCAATCATAACAGATGATTACCTAATACAAAGTGATTGATTGATCCTTTATCTCCCATAAAACAGGGTAGTACACCCACAATCCCCCTGTATTTTGATTATATTCCGTGTGTTTTATATCAATTATCAAATTATATTTTTCCATTAACTTTTACAGTCCTACTAAATTCGTCACTCCGCTAATGTGATTTCCCCACTCAAAGATGACTGTGAATTCAACTCCGTTGCTGAGATTTTCCCCACTCGGAATCCTTATTCTATTGTTGGGATTTTCCCTACTCGAAAGCTAAATGCTTACATGTCGGCTGATAGGATTTCCCTTACTCGGAGACGGCAATGCTAGCACCAGCCTACGTTCCCCCTCTCGATTAGCCTATGGGCAGTCAAAACTCTACGATGCTAGGATTACCCCCACCCGGAGTTCTCATTCTGCTGCTAGGATTTCCCCACTCGGAAGCCAAACACTTGTATATCCCGCTGATAGGATTTACCCAATGATGGCAATGCAAGCACCAGCCTATGGGCTTCCTCTCGATTAGCCTATGGGTAGTCGAAACCCTCCACTTCTGGAATTTCTCCCACTTGGAGTCCTCATTCCACTGCTGGGATTTCTCCCACTCTGAAGCCAAATGCTTACACACCCCGCTGATGGGATTTCGCCCACTCAGAGATAGTAATGCAAGCGCTATCCTACGGGCTCCCTCTCAATTTGCCTACGGGTAGTCGAAAGCCCCGCTATGGGATTTCCCTACATGGAGTCCCAGCTTCGTTGCCCCCACCCGGAGGCTAAAAATTTGTAGGTACCACTGATGGGATCTCTCGCACTCGAAAACAACAATGTAGACTCTCCAAACCACTCCATATCCAACTAACCATATCAGAGATAGAGATCAGCACTCCGAAAAGGCATGATCATATCAATTTCAAAAGCCAATGGTAAAAATAAGTCAGGCAAATTCTAAGCATTAACTATTTCCATTCAAAAATTCATTTCCATTCTAAAATATTTCCATTCCAAATGTCATTCCATTATATTTATTTGATTACATCTAACAAGAGTAATACAATAAATTTCATTGCATCTCTGTGTTTATAATTTTTGAAAAAAATACAACAAATCCAGGTTCAGATGCTCCAAACCTGCCACCATTATCAAGCCTCAGATGCTAAATAACAAAGATTTGCTTATTGAAGAATGCCTCTCGGAAGCAGTCGTCCGTCTTCATCTGTGCCATGGTTCTTGAACAGGAAATCCTATGCCTCCTCCTCTGTGTCTCTCCAAGGTAGAAAAATAAGGACTTCAAGGAAACCCTGAGAGAGTGAGGAAGTAGCTCTCCGGAGATAAAAGCCTGTAAGACACACAAGAAGGTAAGGGTATCACATTCCCTCTGAGGTGTTCTGAGAAAGAGCTTCAGACTCCAGGATGAGAAGTAATTCACCAGCGCACCTAGCCGATGAGCTCCCTTTCCTCCCTAATACATGCCATCAGGAAAGAGGTTGGCGGCCTCAAGGTCAAAACTTACTCACACAAAATCAAACAACCTGAAAACCAAATCGCCCGATCTAGTTAAGTAAAAATCCTACCTGTCATCCTTGACGGCGATACCCTTTCACAGTGACTACTGCGTTGTAACAATCCCAACTAATGTGATGCACCTTTCAAACTCTGTAGAAGAGAGAGCCTAATTACAATTTTCTTGTCCTCTTCCCTCTTCTTTTTCTTCCTCCATCTGATGAAAAGAAGAGAGGATGACATGGCAGTGTAGCAAGAAAAGAAGAAATTAGGGTTTTGAAGTAAAAATCTTTAAAGAAGATAGAAGATGATTTTCTTTCACAAAACTCTCTCTATTTATAGATGGATGAGAAGCCCAATTGCCTCCAATTAAAATTTTCAATCCCTGAAAAATCAACCCACAATCCTGAGATTTTCAGTCAACAGTAAAGGCATAAGATCTACCGTCATTGTCAAACTATAAAACCCTACAATCCCAGTCATAATGATGCCAGGATTTGAAGATACACATGATGCTACCTTTTAAAAGATCCAATCGCTCGATGTGACAACAGCAGTCAGTTGTGCAATCTACAATTAATTCTAGAAGATCCGCAGTAACCCAAAAAGATTCAGCACATACTCCTCTGACTACAAGCATCATAATGAATTTTTTCATCTGAGTGCCTTCGCTTCTCCAACTTCCCTTTCGCAGACTCTGACAAGTGGCAAAGTATGGGTATCTATAGTGGTCAAAATTTGACCTGCATCAGGATGATGACAAGTGTCCTAGCTACCAAATGATTTTCACGAGAAATCCACAATCCTGGGACCTCCGCAACTCCTGGCCATCCTGAAGCTACCCTTGATCGGCAAAAAGCATGCACAAAAAGAAGTAAAGGAGTGATGGTCGATGTTACTGCTTTTGCGATTCTTCCGTAATAGTAAAGTGACTATACGGGTCATATCCACAAGGAGGGAGAGCGATGAAAGCTTTGGTGCGGCTTCTATGTTCAAAGTAAAGAAAAAGTTCTTTGTTTCAAATAAAGAATTAAAAAGAAAACAAGTTTTGTTTCAAGAATTTCTTGAATTGGTTTGATGATTGTAAAAGTGAGTTTTCTTAAGGGTAAAAACGCATGGCTAACTTCCTATTAAGTGCTTCCACTAATCTCTAATTTTTTAAAGATGCAGCCTCACAATGGATCATAGGTAAGCATAACCTTTGTGCATAAGAACTATTCACGTTGGAGATCGAATAAAAGTTATTCCATTAACTTGGCTTTACACAGTAAAACTTGAACATTCCCTTATCAAAATCCAATTTAAGGTGAGAATAAGGGAAGAACAAGTGTTCTAATGGTATCAGTAAAAATTAATAGGAATATCTCTAACTTACGAAAATGTAAGGTTTATAATTTATAAATCATCAAAAACAGTTAAGCATGAAATATAAGAATGGTAATACTTGTAAGAAAGTTAGAGTTAGAACCCTCGTCTTAAGATGTCATAGCTCTTGTTTGCACAAAGCTTGTTTGACACTATTAACTCATTTGGGTTATCAATCAAGTTGTTGGAGATTAATAGGTTAGTAGTTAGTTAGCCATGCAATGAAAAAGTTAGCTAGACATGAGTAAGAAAAACAAGAGAGAAGAAGTAAAGAAAAAAGTTTTATACTAAGACAAGAAAGTAAAAGCAAGTTAAAAAATACCAAGTGATGGAAAGAAGAAAGAGAAATATTACTTGTATAAGATTGCAACCTTCAAATACAACTTGTACACACTCTCTCTCTCTTTCACTATAATGGCTAAACTAAGCTAGAAGAAGAAGAAAATACAAACAAACTACAACTCGTAAAAACAAACTAACATCAAAACCCTAAACTCTGGATATCTCCAATGCAGAACACCAAGGGGCCTTTCATAGGTATCAGGAGGAAAGGGGCCAAGACAATCTCTGGCCCGAAGTACTGGTGCGACGGCACCAGTACTACCACAGAAATGCGGCAAAAGTCGTATTTCCGCGGCTATACTAGGCACCATATTTAGATCTGCCTCTTCTTCGATCCGGAATTCCCAGCAAATCCTTAACTCCTCGAATACGCGTGCCGCCTGCTGTGTGCTGTCGCTTCACCCCCTATCAACTGTACCTTATGGATCCTGGATTTGAGCACTCGATTTTGACAAAACCACCCTCCAAGGTTAATAGCTATCTTTATAGGCTTTTAATCACAAATTAAATGGGATTTTGGGCTTCTTCATTCCACACCATGGACCTAGGAACACATGAAAAAAATCATTATTAGCAATATTTTATATAAAATAAATGTGAAGATGTGGTATGAAATATGCAATATTAGAGACTAATCATACCCCCACACTTATCTTTTTGCTCATCCCGAGCAAAACAAAAACCAGGAAACTTATTATACTACTTTCGTAGGTGACGTGATTGCACTGAGCACGTGTAACAAGCCTTTAAACCTCTAGGTTTCCCTTAGAGGAGGAGTTCCTGAGGGTTTTCAGCCGATTGCACCCAAACAATTCAATAAATGAACAAAAAATGTTAGTTGTAATCAAACCTCTTTCAAGAAAAAAACTTATAATTATCTAAGTAAAAATGATCTGATGATTATAAGAATTAGGTCTAACCCTCATAAGTCTTCCTATACTCTAGCCCTCATAAAAGAAGAAATCATGATTTTCATTTGAATTTAAAAAGGATTTTGTACTTCTAACTCATTCTATTATTTTGCTTTAATAGATATGTATTATGTGCACATGTGATATGCTTGGGATTTTTTTCAACTCAACTTGAATGTCATAGAATTTTATTAATGTTTATCTAGATGTTTATTCTTAGTTTCTTTAGGCTTTCTACTTTACTCGTGTAACACATATTTAACCGATGACTCCCAAACCAGATGGTTTTAGGACACCAGGTGGAAAAACACCCTTCAGTTCAAATATGCAGATGGAGTAGGCCACAAAATCAATATTTATTTATTTTCCTTTAGGGGTGAATAATTGATTGTTACACATATTTGCATATTATATCGCCTTCATATCATGCATTTTATATATAAATATGTGATTTTTACCCCTTTTTCTCTCTAATTTTGCAGGACCACCACTTAAAGAGAAAAAGCCTTTGAATCACTTTAATTAGTGATAATTAAAGGTTAAATCAAAAGAATCCAAGATTTGAATTCAAAATCAGTTGAGATCCGCGCGCCTAACAAAGATTCCAGAAGGTCACGTGGCTAACCAACTTGTAACAACCCTGTAACAGAAAGTTGTTAGCTAACAGACTCTCAACGGCCGCGCTTTGCCGCCCGGGCGCGGCAATATCTGGGCCGTTGAGTCCCGGATTTTGTGGTAACAGCCAGGGATCTAGAGGCTTCTCAGAAATGCCTATAAATAGGTGGCCAAGGGTCTGTGCGAGATCTAGAGAGGAGAGAGAGAAAATTAGGGATTTGTTGTAATTTTTGTTCTAGGTTTTTAGTTCTCTTCTCCTTCCTCCTTGAGTTCTAGACAAATTGAGAGAGAGATTTCAGTTTGAGAGCTTGTAATCAAGAGAGTGACACTCTTGAATCAAGGATTCATCAATGGAGCTTTCATCTTCTCTTTGCAAGACTTGAGTATGCTTTCTTTTAATATGCTTTAATTTCTTGCATTTAATTCTAGTTTTAGTTTAATTGCTTAGATCTTTGCTTTTTATGGAGAATTGTAGCTTTGTTATTAGTTTAATGGAGGGCTAAGTTCTTGTTGCATGGCTAGCTAAGACTCACCTAGCTACTACTATCTCTTGGTTGATTGTCTACTTCAATTCTTGCATAATTCTATGTATCTTGTGAATTCCAATGAAGTATGGTTGTATCCTTTGGTAATGGCTTGTTAGATCTCCACATGAATTATGTGCCTCTTATAAGAGCCTTTGATGAAACATAAGGATGGATCACCAAGGATGTGTCACTTGTGTAGCAAGATCAACTCATGTACTTCAAGCTAACTTTGTAGTTAAGCTATGAATGTTCAAAAGAGTTTTTGATTCTTCTAACCCTAGCACTAATTGAGTACCAAGCCTATAGTTCCTCAATGAACATCTATTAAGAGAGCCTAAGATTCAAGATGAGGCTTCAAGCTAACTAACAACAAAGGAACACTAGTCTTCAACAAGGAAGACAACACTTGAACATGCAAGCTATCTTTAAATTGCCTATGATTCAATATGAGGCAATCTTGCAATCAACATAGAGTTAGTATGTTAGCAATGAGGTGTAGTTAGGCTAGCCATGCATCTTTCTATCAAAAGAGTTTACACACTTTCTTCTAGCATTCTTTTCTTTACATTACACTTCATTCTTTTCATTTCTTTTTCCACAATTTAATTTCTTTTTCCACAATGAACCAATCCACCATTTCTTGTACATTTCTTGCAATTGTGTAATTAACAAAGAAGAGATCTCGTTTCTTTTTCTCACTCATATCGTAACGCTTCTACGCTAGCTCTCCTTGTGGTTCGACTCGGTATAGCTATATGCTATAGCGAAAGATTGGACAAGGTATATCAATTACATATTTGAAGTGAACAAGATCAAAGGTGAACTCTAAACCTTATCTTTAATACCTAATTCTTGTGCAAGAACTTCACATACCTTGTTGATTACCAATCAATTTTTGGCGCCGTTGCCGGGGAGAGCAACAGGTAGTTGTTTTAAAAGTGAGGAACTAAACGATACTTCTTCTCTGTTGCAGGTTACAGGTTGAAGATACAGCAATTCTTGCATAGCAGTGACATATAAGCGGACCTGGGCCTCTGCTCTCGAAAGCAGAGACCAGGATCCCTCTGACTTGCCGCGTTCTGCCGCCCGGGCGCGGCAAGAAAGAGTTGACTTCTAACCAGTTTTCTGCAGGGCTTGCTTCTCTGCAAAATACAGCTGCTGCTATATTTTAAATCTTGTTTTCTTCACCTGATATCTGCTAATCAACAGTAAAAAATTTGTTGTAATTGTTAAAAATTGTTTAGACATTTGCATACTAGGCACGTGTCTTTCAATTACTTTACATTTACTGTTGAAGAGCGCGTGGGACAAGGTACGTAAGCATAACATATAGACTAGGATTCACTCTTTGTTTGATTTAATTAAGCTTTGGGTGATCCTTGTTTGTTATATTGTACACTTGCACGAATCAACTTTAAGGGCATAACCCATAACAAAGATAAGGTGGGGATTTTATCACCCCTTCCTTAGCCCACAAACCATTTTTCCCACGTACTCACAATCCTAAGCTTCTAAATAAAAAATTGCTAGACGTTGGCCCTAGGGACATCCGGACTCATCTAGGAGATTTTCCTACGGGGAAAAAGTGTTGGAAAGTGACTTTTGTAAAATCGGTGTCTAGGAAAGGGGTTGAGGGCCGAAAGCCCGAAGATTGTTGGTTACTTAATTAAGGAACGTCTTCGGACGGAAAACCTCCCAACAACCTTACCCTTCCCTGGCCGATTTGCTTATAGTCAAAGTCCACACCAAACCTCCTGTGGACGATCTATCGTTAGGAGTCGTCTAGGTCCAGGAAACCTAGGAAGCTTGGATTGATTTTTCTTTTTTCTTGATTGTTATTTTTCCTTTTTCGCTTGACTGAAAGGTGCACGTTGACTGTGATTGTGTATGCAACAGTGGTTTCGGGGACCCAGATTCTGCTAGGCTTGTGAGAATTTCTACACTGCCACATACACCACCACTTGACACAATTCCAGTCATGACGAACAACGTGTCGTTGCAGGACAAGTTTTATCCTATTCGCACATCACTGCCATCTTGCATTCTCCTCCCAAACACAAACGGAAATAATTTTGAGTTGAAACCCCAGTTTATAAACACTCTTCCACGATTCCATGGCCTTAAATCTGAGGATGCGTACTTCTTCATCAGAGAGTTTGAAGAAGTATGCCTTATGATGAGGATTTCCCAGCTTACTGAAGATGCTGTCAGACTTAGGTTCATACCTTTCGCATTAAAGGATATTGCTAAGAAGTGGCTTTATAATCTCCCAGTTAGCTCAATTTCTTCTTGGGATGATTTCGTTAAGGTCTTTCTTAAGAAGTTTTATCCTATTCATAAGACAGCTCTTATGCGCAAAAATATAATGCAATTCAAACAAGAAGCAAATGAACCGTTTTGGAAGTACTTTGAGCGCTTCAAAGACCTAGTAGCCCTGTGTCCCCATCATGGTATAGAAAAGTGGCGCCAGTGCCAGATTATATATGATGGGCTTGACTATCAGACCAAAACTCTCCTTGAAACCATGTGTCAAGGAGAGTTCTTAAAGAAGGATGAAGATCAGGGTTGGGATCTTTTTGAGGCTCTAGCGGAGAAAACTATCCAGTGGGAATCCTGCTCTGAGAAACCCACACCAACAACTTCCAGAACTGGTTTACACTCTATAGGATCCTCGATAGCTGCAGAAGCTAAGATAACTCAGTTGATGAAGAGGATTGAATTGCTAGAATCCAGGGAAAATTCTGTTGTTAGTCAAGTCAACCCATCATCAGTAGCTAGCCCATCACCTATGGCTAGCCCTGCACCTATAATCCACCCGGGTTGTACTTACTGCCATGATTTGAATCATGTGTTGGAAGAGTGTCCAGTGTATTACTCTCAAAATTTTCAGGAGAATACGAATGCCATGTACACCAGACCCACCTACAATCCTTACTCCAAAACCTATAATCCGGGATGGCGAAACCATCTGAACTTCTCTTGGAGTCAGTCTGGCCCTGAGCAGCCGAGACAACAATTTCCACATCAACAATACCCTGCTCAGGCACATCCACCGACTTACCACCAAAACCACCAAATTTCAATCCATATCATAGTCCACCCAGATTCCAACCATATCAAAATTATGTGCCATATCAAGCTAATTTTCAACCCCAGTATCAACAACAACAACAGCATCAACCACCCAATCCTTCAGATAAGAAAATTTCCGAATTGGAGAAAATGATTGAAACCTTGTCGAAACCCAAGCAGCTATGATGAACAATCAGCAGCAGGATATGAATAAACTGTAAATCCAAATAGGCAAAAAGGAATGCTTCCTAGCCAACCTGTGCCTAATCCCAAAGCTCATTTTCCTCTGCACGAAGTTGAAAACTCGGGACCCAGCCAAAGCCAATGCCAAGCCATTCATATCCTTAGGTCTGGGAAACATATAGACAATAAGGTTTCAAATCAGTCTCCAAAATCTGTGCCAATACCACCACCTTCTGTTCCAATCCAACCCATGCAAAATAGTTCTTCTTCGAGTTCACAACCATCCACATCCCAGTCTAAAGGAAAAGAGAAAGTTGATGAGCAAACATATAAGCCTGTTGTACCCTTTCCAAACAGGCTCAATAATCATAAGAATAATGCTCACATGGAGAAGATAAGAGAGATATTTAACCAAGTACAAATCAATGTCCCTCTCTTAGATGCTATTCAACAGGTCCCATTATACGCCAAGTTTCTGAAAGAGATGTGTACTAAGAAGAGAAAGGCAAATGTCCCTAAGAAAGTCTTTTTGGCTTCCAACCTGAGTGAATTGCTTAATGGTCCAATCCCTGTAAAGTACAAAGATCCAGGGAGCCCTACCATTTCTTGTATCATAGGGCAGACCACTGTAAATAGGGCTTTGCTAGACTTGGGCGCAAGCATCAATCTTCTTCCCTTTTCCGTATACCAGCAGTTAGGGTTAGGCAATCTTCGTCCAACCCAGATGACCATACAGTTGGCTGACCGCTCTGTAAAGATTCCCAAGGGGAGATTACAGATGTTTTGATACGAGTCGGGGAATTCATTTACCCCGTGGACTTTGTCGTTCTTGAGACACAACCCGTACACAATCACAGAGCGCAGACACCTGTCATTCTAGGACGTCCTTTCTTAGCCACCGCGAATGCGATCATCAACTGCCGAAATGGATCAATGCGGCTGACGTTCGGAGATATGACGAAGGAGGTGAATGTCTTCCATCTGGGGAAGCAGCCAAGGGATGTGGAACATGAGTCTTTTGATGTAAACTTGATAGAGGGATTAACCAGCGAACACGTGGAGGAGATGGAATATGAATCTGAAGAGGAATTTGAGTTAGAATCTGATGACCTAACTCTTGATCAAATTGTTGAAAGGACTACTAATTCTACCCCTATTCTTCCCTTGCACCATGAGCAATCATTGATAGATCCAGTCCCTTCTACTGAGCTTAAGGTTCTTCCCGACCATCTCAAGTACAAGTACTTGGGTGAGAAAGAGTCCTTTCCTGTTATCATTGCATCCAATCTCACGGAACAACAAGAAGAGGACCTTCTGAAAGTGCTAAGGGAAAATAGAGAAGCCATTGGTTGGACTATGGCTGATATTAAGGGATTAGTCCTACTATTGTCCAACATAGGATTCACTTAACGGAAGATGCCAAGCCTAAACGAGACCCACAGCGTCCTCGCAACAAAGAAGAAACTAACCATGCCACGTGGATAACCAACTCCTAACCAATCTCCACCAGAAAGATCCGATCCAACGGCCACGAGATTGCCGCGGGGCGCGGCAAGGGGCGCGGCAATCTTAGGGTTGTTAATCTCCGGATTTTGTGGTAACAGAATTCTCTCCAGAGGCTTCTCAGATCTGCTATAAATACTGGACTATCACCTGCGAGCTGAGGGTGATCAGAGAAGAGAGAGGGTTTAGTTCTAGGTTTTGTATTTTGATAGTTTTTGTTTAGGGTTTTTAGCTCTCTATGATCTTCTTCTCCCTAGATTTCATTGCAAGAGAGATTTGTATGAGAGAGAGAGCTTGTATCAACAAGGAGTGACAACTTGGAGCTATACAAGGATTGATCCATTCTCTACATATCTACTTGAGCTTGATTCTAGTTTGTCTTCTTCACTTGCTTTTATTTTGCTTTGTTACTTGCTTTGTGAATTTCTAGCAATTTAATCATGCTTTGTTTTCTTTTTGTAATGGCTAGTAGCTAATTTCTTGTTCCATGTACTAGCTAACCACTACTCTTGCTACTACTAACTCATGGGTGATTGCTTTACTTAATCTTGCAATTTGTATGTTCTTCTCTTCTCCGATGGGTTTCTTTTCATTTCTTGGCAAGAATCTTGTTGTAACTCTTCATATGATTCATATGTGCCTCATGTAGAGCCTAGTCTTTGAACTAGTGCCTTGATGGAACATGGAGATGGAAGCACCAATATGCTAATTAGATGTACACTTCTTTATGTCGGATCTTGAATGTTGTATGTTCTACATAAGCATCCCTTGAGTGTATCTCTTGTGATTCTATTAGTGAAAGTCTATCTTGTAGGCCGATGACCATCTATGGAGGCTACAAGACAAGTCCAAGAATGAATCCCCATCATCATAGTGAGAAAGTAATTAGATCACATGCAAGACATATCCATGCCAATGAATTAACATGAGGCACGCATCACTATCACGGAGTTTAGTGAGTTTAGCAAGGTAGCAAGGTTAGCTAGTCATGGATTTCTTGTATTCCAAGTTTTCTTGATTTTGATTTCTTTTTAGTTGTTAATCACAATCCAACCTCAATCTTGATTTTCTCCCAATTTCCACCATGAACATATCCACCAATTCTTTTCTTTGTTTTTCTTTTAATTCTTTATTCTTTTAAACATAGAAGAAGTCTAGTTTGATGTTCTCACGTGTATCGTAACGTTTCTACACTAGCTCTCCTTGTGGTTCGACTCGGTATAGCCTTGTGCTATAGCGGAGACAAGAAAGGGTACATCAAATACATTTGCATCATAATAAGTACACCTTTCCCCGTCTTAATCATAACCTGCAACAGAGAAGAAGAATCGTTTAGTACTTCACTTTAACCTAAAAAATACGTTGCTCTCCCCGGCAACGGCGCCATTTTGGTTAAGACAAAGAAGGTGTACTTATTATGTGTATAAGAATGTATTTGATGTACCCTTTCTTGTCTCCGCTATAGCATAGGGCTATACCGAGTCGAATCTCAGGGAGAGCTCGCGATGGAAGCTTTAACGTGTGGTAGTGAAGTGAACAAACGAGTATTCTTCTCTTGCTTATAAACTTAGTGAATCAAATGTAAAAGAAACTAAAAGAAAGGATGGCTATGTTCATGGTGGAAATCGTTGGAAAAGAAATCAAGAAGTGGATGTGGTATTCACAAGAAAAGAAAGAAAACTTAAAGAAAGCAATCCATGACTAGCTGACCTTGCTAGCTTGCCAAGACTTACTAGACTCCTTGATAGCGAATGCTTGCCTAATGTTGTCACTCCATTAGCGTAGGATTCGTCTCGCGTGTTGACCTAATTACTTTCTCACTTTGAAGACGGTGGTTTAACCATCGGAGAAGAGAAGATCATACAACTTGCAAGATGAACAAAGGCAATCACCCATGAGTTAGTGAATATGACAAGGCTAGGGATTAGCTAGTACATGGAGAAGAATTAGCTACAACAAGCCATAAGAAAAATACAAGAAAGCATGAAGTAAATTGCAAGAATTAAAGAAAGCAATAAAGAAAGCATGTAAAGAAAACACATAAACTAGAACCAAGCTTCAAGTAGAGGAAGGAGGATGGATCAATCCTTGTTGCTTCAAGTGTCACTCTTGATTACACAAGCTCTCTCCCTCACAATCACTCTCTTTACATTGAATTCTAGGGAAGAAGAAGAGGGATCTAAAGAACAAAACCTAAAGAGAAAAATGAAAATTACAATACTAAACTAATCTCCTCTCTTCTCCATTCAGTCTTTGTACGCAGGTCAAGTGCAGATATTTATAGCATTCAGAGAGAAGGCTCCAGAAGACGAGACAGCTGGCAAAATCTGGCGCCCAACGGCCCAGATTTTGCGGCAGAAGCGCGGCAAATCTCGGCAGTTCTGTGGCCGTTGGCCAACAACTTTCTGTTGTGAGTTTGTTACGAAGTTGTTAGCCACGTGGTATATCTGGAATCTTCGTTTGTTGCGCGGATTTCTCTAGATCTGGGATTTGAATTTGGCTTTATCTTTAATCTTGATTAATCACTTAATTATGGTTAATTAAGTGATTATTTGGATATCTCTCCTTTAAGTGTGTACCTGCAAATATGTAGAGAAGAGGAGTAAAAATCACATATTTATTTGTAATATGCATGGGAATTATGATGTAAAATATGCAATATTGGATACCAATCACACCCCCACACTTATTCTTTTGCTCGTCCCGAGCAAAAACAAAGAAAAAGAAAAGAAAATCTATACTACCAGTTTTATTACACCACTTTCGCAGGTGACGCAATTGCACTGAGCATGTGCAACAAGCCGTTAAACCTCTAAGTTACCCTAGAGGAGGAGTGTTGTCTCCTGAGGGTTTCAGCGGATTACACCCACAAAATCCATAAAGAAAGAAGACAAATGTTAGTGTTTTGAAAATTCATTTTGAAAGAGAGACATGTTTTCGAATTATTTTTGCAAAAATATAAGTGATCCTAGGTCATAAGTCCACCTATAATCATTCTTCCTTAAACTTAGTCTCATGCAAGATCTTGTTTTTAATTAAGGTAAGAATTCAAAATTGGATTGAATACTTTATCTTTCATAAAACCTAGATAGTATGCACACTGTGTAAGTGAAGATTTCTGGGATTTCAACTCCAACCATTAAGCCATTTATTTATATATATTTATTTTTCTCTTTTTTTTTCTTTCTTTTTCTTCCCTTAGTTTTCTTAGGCTTTCTAGTTCACCCATGTAGCGAGCCTATAACCGATGACTCTCAAACCAGATGGTTCTAGGGCACCAAATGAGAAAACATCCCTCGGGTTAAAGGACTCGAGTGAAAAAGGCCACAAAACTAAAGGGGATTATTTATAATCACCGTTAGGCGTGAATAATCATGCTTCTTGAGGCACAATTATCCAGCTTAATAAGTGAGATCACCGTTAGGCGTGAGTAACCATGCTTCTTGAGGCATAGTTATCCAGCTTAATAAGTGATCTTTTATTTATAATTTTTTTTCTTTTTTTTTTTTATTTATATGGCATTTTTGGTCTTTGTTTCCATCCAAGAAATGTGTAAGTGTAAAGTGCATATTATCTAAGGCAAAAAATTCAAGATAAAAATATCTCACCACTTTTACTTACTTATCCTATAATTTCAAACAAGATCTATTATTTCAACTAGGTTTAAAATGTCATAATTAAGGCTTTCTTAATTCCTAAGATACATCTTAATTTTCTTAAAAATAGATCAAAACTTTGTCTCTTTTTTCAAAAAGTTTTTATTTTTATATATTTTTTATTTTTTTATTTTTGTAAAAGAAATGTAAAAGAAAGAAAATCTAAAAACTCTATGTTAGTAAACCCTCCCCCCCACTTATTTCATGCATTTTCCTCAATGCATCGTGATATATGTATGCATGAAACAAATAGAAAGGGAAGGAAAAATATACCTCAAGGTGGTGGTTCCGGTGGTGGTCGGATTGGTCCACGAAACATGGCCCAATCAACTTTTCTTTGGGTTTTGAGGAACCCACCAGAAATCTCAATAATATGACCCACAAAAATGATGTGTGCATTTAAGATTATTATGTACATGCCCCCATCTAATTTCCAAATTCTTAAAATAATTTCTGAGTTAAATTTATCAACTACCTTGTCCCAGAATGGAATATAGAATGATAGAACGGTTGACTTGGACTCGGAAAGGAACACCGACTCAGGGAAGTGAATGAAGTCAAGTAAAGGTTCAGGAGTCGGAATGGATTCAAGAACTGGGTCCAAGTCAAGAAAATGAAGCTCAAGTCCACATTCAGTTTCCCATGATGGATTGTGACTATCTAAGATTAGTGATTCAAGTTCAGGAAGGATGGGAATCAATACTGACTCTAGAAGGTTACTCAAATTGGGTAATATAACCGGAGTCAATAATGATTCAGGGATTTGAACTGGATCACAGATGTGCAAATCTAGGTCACATATCTCATTTAGTTCAATTCCACAAAATGGAGAACTTGCCAAAATGTCAATTGAATCTTCAGAAGTGTAGAATTGGGCAAGTTCGACATGATCCTTAAAGATGGGTGATTCAACTTCATTGTGAATTGGGACTGGATTCAATGTCGGCTCCGGAAAAGGATTGAAGTGAGGTAAAGATACCGGAGTCATTATGGAATCAGGAAGAAGAATTGAATCACAAAGTTGGGGTTCAAGATCACATTCCTCATGTAGTTCAATTAAATGTGGAGAACTTGCCAATTATCAATTGGATTTTCAGAAGTATGGAATTGGCCAAGTTCTATGTGATCATCATAAAAGATTGGTGATTCATTTTCACAATGGATAGGAAATGGATCCAATTCTGACTTGGGAAATGGATTGAAATCAGGTAAGGATATGGAAGTCATGATTGAATCAGGAAGTAAATTGGAATCATCAAGTGGAAGTTCAGGATCAAATTCATGTTCCAATTCAATTTCAGAAAAGGAAAACTTGCCAATATATCAATTGGATTTTCAGAAGTGTGGACAAGTTCAGGTGAATGTGCTGAAATTGAATCTGAACTTCCAAGACTACATGACTCTTTGGTTTTAAGAGAGTGGCTAGTGACCTTAGAAATAGGATGAGAATGAAGAGTTTGGATCAGCAAATCTAAGTCACGGGCACGAGCATTTTGAGCATGGGTCATGTCTTCAAGCATCTTTTCAAAATTGATGACTTCATTATTTGGATGAAAAGATGAAGTGTTGTCTTGGAAGTGATGGTGAAATTGTGAGTCAAAAGTGTGTGGTGATGGAAAAGAGGACTCACACAAGAAATCATTACTCATAAATGGTTGTTCATTATGAAAATGTGGAACTGAGTAAGATTCTTGAAAATACTGTGGAATTGGAGAGACAAATGGTTTTTGAAGTTGTTGCTCAACTCTCAGTAAATTGGCTTCTATACTCCTTTGCAACTCAGATTTTTCTTCAAATGGAGGTTCAGAAAAAGGAGTATATGAAGTGGACTCGGGAAATGAATATTGTGGACAAGATGAATATGGTGGACAAGGAATTTGAGAATTTGACTCGGGTACTGGAATCCCCAATGACTCGGTGAAGAGTTGAAATTATTTTGGACATTATAATCATTAGATGGGGTGTATGGGTCATATTGATTCGGATAAGGCCAACCCGGTGTATTTGGTTGGTGCATATTGTAAAACACCGGGTTGGAATTATCCGAATATGGAGATGGTGTGAAATATGGATTATTATTATGATGGAAAGAATTGTAATTGTAAGCCATATCACACAATCACAAACAAGAACAAACAAACAAACAAACAAAAGAAGAAAAGAAAAGAAAAAATTCTAACCTAAGTTAGTGTAGACTTAGACCTAGACGACTCCTAACTGATAGACCGTCCACGGGAGGTTTAGTGTAGACTCTAACCACAAGCTAATCAGCCAGGGAAGGGTAAGGTTGGTGGGAGGTTTTCCGTCCGAAGACGTTCCTTAATTAAGTAACCAGCAACCTTCGGGCTTTCGGCCCTCAACCCCTTTCCTAGACCCGATTTTGCAAGAGTTAAATTCCAACACTTTTCCCCCTTAGGATAATCTCCTAAGTGAGTCCGAGATGTCCCTAGGGCCAACGTCTACTTTTTATTAAATTAGGCTTGGGTTAGTGAGTGCTTGGGAAAATGATTTTCGGGCTAAGGAAAGGGTAATGACCTCCCCCACCTTATCTTATTTACGGGTATGCCCTTAAATTTGAATTGTGCAAGTGTACAAGAAATATAGCTAGGATACACTCAAAGCATGAAAATCAAGCAAGGAGTTTGTCCAAGTCTAAATGCAATGCAAACACGTACCTTGCCTCCAGCACTCTTCAACAGTAAAAGTAAAGAATTGAAAAACACGTGCCTAAAATGCAAGTGTCTAAACAATTTTTAACAATTTCAACCAACTTTTTACTGTTGTTTAATTAAGCAGGTATATGGTGCAGAATACAGAAAGTTAAGTATTGCAGAAGCTGTATCTTGCAGAGCTGAATACCCTGCAGAAAATTTGTCAGAAGTGAACTCCTCTTTGCCGCGTTCCCACGGCAAATGCCGCGGATCCGCGGCAATTTGGAGGGATCCTGGGCTCTGCTTTCTTGAGCAGAGGCCCAGGTCCACTTATATGTTTCTGCACTGAAGATTTTCCTGTTTCTTGAACCTGTAACCTGATTAGTATCCAATATTGCATATTTTATATCATATTCCCCATGCATAATACAACTAAATATATGATTTTTTAATCCTCTTCTCTACTTATTTGCAGGTACACAATTAAAAGGAGATAAAGTAATTAATTACCTTAATTAGCAATAATTAAGGTGATTAGTTAAAGATCCAAGATAAAGTCAAATCTCACTCCAGATCCAGAGAGATCCTCGCAACAAACGAAGAAACTAACCATGCCACGTGGATAACCAACTCCTAACCAATCTCCACCAGAAAGATCCGATCCAACGGCCACGAGATTGCCGCGGGGCGCGGCAAGGGGCGCGGCAATCTTAGGGTTGTTAATCTCCGGATTTTGTGGTAACAGAATTCTCTCCAGAGGCTTCTCAGATCTGCTATAAATACTGGACTATCACCTGCGAGCTGAGGGTGATCAGAGAAGAGAGAGGGTTTAGTTCTAGGTTTTGTATTTTGATAGTTTTTGTTTAGGGTTTTTAGCTCTCTATGATCTTCTTCTCCCTAGATTTCATTGCAAGAGAGATTTGTATGAGAGAGAGAGCTTGTATCAACAAGGAGTGACAACTTGGAGCTATACAAGGATTGATCCATTCTCTACATATCTACTTGAGCTTGATTCTAGTTTGTCTTCTTCACTTGCTTTTATTTTGCTTTGTTACTTGCTTTGTGAATTTCTAGCAATTTAATCATGCTTTGTTTTCTTTTTGTAATGGCTAGTAGCTAATTTCTTGTTCCATGTACTAGCTAACCACTACTCTTGCTACTACTAACTCATGGGTGATTGCTTTACTTAATCTTGCAATTTGTATGTTCTTCTCTTCTCCGATGGGTTTCTTTTCATTTCTTGGCAAGAATCTTGTTGTAACTCTTCATATGATTCATATGTGCCTCATGTAGAGCCTAGTCTTTGAACTAGTGCCTTGATGGAACATGGAGATGGAAGCACCAATATGCTAATTAGATGTACACTTCTTTATGTCGGATCTTGAATGTTGTATGTTCTACATAAGCATCCCTTGAGTGTATCTCTTGTGATTCTATTAGTGAAAGTCTATCTTGTAGGCCGATGACCATCTATGGAGGCTACAAGACAAGTCCAAGAATGAATCCCCATCATCATAGTGAGAAAGTAATTAGATCACATGCAAGACATATCCATGCCAATGAATTAACATGAGGCACGCATCACTATCACGGAGTTTAGTGAGTTTAGCAAGGTAGCAAGGTTAGCTAGTCATGGATTTCTTGTATTCCAAGTTTTCTTGATTTTGATTTCTTTTTAGTTGTTAATCACAATCCAACCTCAATCTTGATTTTCTCCCAATTTCCACCATGAACATATCCACCAATTCTTTTCTTTGTTTTTCTTTTAATTCTTTATTCTTTTAAACATAGAAGAAGTCTAGTTTGATGTTCTCACGTGTATCGTAACGTTTCTACACTAGCTCTCCTTGTGGTTCGACTCGGTATAGCCTTGTGCTATAGCGGAGACAAGAAAGGGTACATCAAATACATTTGCATCATAATAAGTACACCTTTCCCCGTCTTAATCAAATTTTTGGCGCCGTTGCCGGGGAGAGCGACGGTATTATTTTTAAAAGTGAGAAACTAAACTATATTTCTTCTCTGTTGCAGGTTACAGGAGAAGAAAACAGGAAAATATCAATTGCAGAATACATATAAGTGGCTCTGGTCTTCTGCTCTCAAAAGCAGAAGCCAGAAGTCCTCTGAACGGCCGCGGACCCGCGGCCCTGGCCGTGGAAACGCGGCAGTTTGGAGTTCATTACTGACCTAATTTTTGCAGGGGCTTCTGCTCTGCAAGATACTGCTGCCTATATACTTCATTTCCTGTATACTTCACTGTATTCCTGTTAATTAATTCACAGTAAGAAATTGGTTGATAATTGCTAAAAAATTGTTAGACATATTGCATTATAGGCACGTGTCTTTCAATTACTTTAAATTTACTGTTGAAGAGTGCGTGGGACAAGGTACGTGATTCATTGCATATAGACTAAGATTCACTCTTTGTTTGATTTTTCTTACTTGGAGTGAACCTTGTTTGTTTCTATATCGTACACTTGCACAATTAATTCTAAGGGCAATTCCTGTAAATAACATAAGGTGGGGGAGGTCATTACCCTTTCCTTAGCCCGGAAATCATTTTCCCCACGTACTCACAATCCTAAGCTTGTAAATAAAATTTGATAGACGTTGGCCCTAGGGACATCCGGACTCACTTAGGAGATTATCCTAAGGGGGAAAAGTGTTGGAAATTGACTTCCGCGTAATCGGTGTCTAGGAAAGGGGTTAAGGGCCGAAAGCCCGAAGGTTGTTGGTTACTTAATTAAGGAACGTCTTCGGACGGAAAACCTCCCAACGACTTTACCCTTCCCTGGCTGATTTGCTTATAGTCAAGGTCTACACTAAACCTCCTGTGGACAGTCTATTTAGGAGTCACCTAGGACCAGAAACCCTAGACAAGCTTGGATTGATTTTTTCTTTTGTTGTTTGTTATTTTTTCTTTTTCGCTGGTGTGATCGGTGCACGTTGTTTGTGATTGTATATACAATAGTGGTTTTGTGATCCTAATTCTTTCTACACTTGCACATACACAACCACTTCACATCATGACCAACAACGTCTCACTTCAGGATCGATTTTATCCGATTCGCACCTCCATTCCTTCATGCATTCTTCTCCCCGAGCCTAATGGAAATCATTTTGAGCTGAAACCACAATTCATTAGTACACTTCCCCGATTCCATGGTCTTGAGTCTGAGGACGCGTACCTCTTTATTCGTGAGTTTGAAGAGGTATGCCAAATGATGAGAATATCCCAACTTTCTGAGGATGCTGTTAGGTTACGGTTCATACCGTTTGCACTTAAGGATTTAGCTAAGAAATGGCTTTATAGTCTTCCTGTCAGTTCCATATCTTCATGGGATGATTTTGTTAAGGTCTTTCTTAGGAAATTCTATTCTATCCACAAAACAGCCCTCATGAGAAAAAACATAATGCAATTCAAGCAAGAACAAAATGAACCTTTCTGGAAATATCTTGAGCGTTTCAAAGACCTCTTAGCCCTATGTCCCCATCATGGCATAGAGAAATAGCGTCTATGCCAGATTATCTATGATGGATTAGATTACCAAACAAAAACCCTTTTGGAATCCATGTGCCAAGGGGAATTCCTGAAAAAAGATGAACATCAGGGGTGGGATCTCTTTGAAACCCTAGCTGAGAAAACCATTCAGTGGGAGTCTTGTCCTGACAAATCCACTTCCACCCCTTCCAGAACTGGTACACACTCCAAAGGATCCTCTATAGCTGCAGAAACTGAGATCAAACAATTAATAAAGAGGATAGAACTGCTTGAGTCAAAAGGGAATTCTATGGTCAACCAGGTCAACCCATTGCCTCTGATTAAACCGGGTTGCACCAACTGTCATGACCTTAGCCATGTCTTGGAGGAGTGTCCATTATCTCAGCTCCACTCATATCAGGAGAACATGAATGCAGTATTGACCAGACCCAATCATCATCCATACTCCAATACTTACAAGTCAGGATGGCAGAACCATCCAAATTCTTTATGGAGTCAGTCTGGTACTGAGCATCATATGCCACCACTTCCACATCTGTACAATACTCAGTTTCATCCATCCAGTTTCGATCAGAATTCACTATATGTTCATCCATCTCACAGTCCACCACAGTCTTATCAGTCTTATCATATGCCACCACCATATGACCAATCACAATTCCAATCTCCATATCCTCAACATCCACCCCAAAATAATTCTGAAATATCTGAGTTGAAACAAATGATAGAAACCTTAACCAAGAACCAGCAACAGGAGTTGAATGAAATGAAGGTCCAGATCAAGCAATTGGCTGAGAATCAAAAAGGACTGTTCTTAAGCCAGCCATTGCTAAATCCCAAAGTTGAAAATTCAGGACCCAGTCATTGTCATGCCATTCATACCCTGAGATCTGGTAAACAAGTTGACAATAAGGTTTCTAGTCCACAATCTCATCCAGTACCAAAGCCAACATCTCATGTCCCAAAACCACCAACTTTTGACAAACCATCCTCTAGTTCCGAGCCATCCACTTCCAAGGCCAAGGGTGAAGAAAAGGTAGATGAGCATACATACAAGCCTATAGTTCCATATCCAAATAGGCTGAGAAATAACAAGTCAAATGCTCACATGGAGAAAATAAAAGAAACATTCAATAAGGTCCAAATCAATGTCCCTCTTCTTGATGCCATTCAACAAGTGCCATCATATGCCAAATTTTTGAAGGAAATGTGCACCAAGAAGAGGAAGACCCAAGTCCCTAAAAAAGTCTTCCTTGCATCATCCATTAATGAGTTGCTCACTGGTCCAATTCCTGTTAAGTACAAAGACCCAGGGAGCCCCACCATTTCATGCATCATAGGACAGACTACCATCAATAGGGCACTTCTTGATTTGGGGGCCAGTATCAATCTCCTGCCTTTCTCTGTGTACCAACAATTGGGGTTAGGTGATCTTCTCCCGACCCAAATGACCATTCAATTGGCTGACCGCTCTGTTACTAAACCCAAGGGGGTAATTCAAGATGTCCTGGTCAAAGTTGGAGAATTCTTTTATCCAGTTGACTTTGTTGTCCTTGAAACAAAACCAGTATCAAATTCAAATCAAAGGGCACAAATTCCTGTCATTCTGGGTCGACCATTCCTGGCTACTGCAAATGCAATCATTAATTGCCGGAATGGATCTATGAGGTTGACTTTTGGTAACATGACACATGAACACAATGTCTTCCACACACAGCCTCACAAAACAAAAGATCAAACATTTGAGGTTAATTTCATTAGTAACAATTGTGAGGAGGAAGGTGAAGATCCAAAAGATGAGTCACAATCTTGTGATTCTCTTATCCGAGTACCCTTTCAAACGGGGAAAGTTGATTTGGATACTTTCACTTTCAATGAGCCAACTGAGACTGTATTTGAATCTCCAATTGATATATCATTTGAAGACTTGTTTGCTGATGAGATTATGTGCTTAGATGAGTCAACTCGGGTAAGTTAGCTAATTGTCCACTGCCGGATGTTGACTTGAGCTTTGAAGAATTATATGGAGAGGAGTTAAAATTTCTAAACACTGGAAGTGATGAGATTCTGAGTGAGAGTGGTGATAAGGACTTTGTTTGTGAACGATGTGGTGGAAAGAGTATGAATGAACATAATAATCAATTGAAATTGGAAACACCTAGGGTTAGAATAATACAGACCGTTTCCCAATGGAGCTCAAGAAAGAGAACACATTGGAACGATGGGAAACGGGCCAGAGGGAAGCGACCAAAAGCCCAGGTGAGAGTTACACTTGTATATTCCTTGTAAATAATTCCTTTCCCTTCCATTTTGTTTCATGCATACATATATCACGATGCATTGGGGACAATGCATGAAATAAGTGTGGGGGAGGGTTTACTAACATAGGATCATAGGATTTTCAATTTTTTAGGATTTTCATTTTCTTTTTAGGTTTTTATTTTCTTTTAGATTTTACCTTTCTTTATAGATTTTATATTTTCTTTTAGATTTTTCTTTTAATAAAAAAAAATAAATAATAAAAGAATAAAAACTTTTTGAAATAAGAAACAAAGTTTTGCTCTATTTTTAAGATTTTACCTTTCTTTATAGATTTTATATTTTCTTTTAGATTTTTCTTTTAATAAAAAAAAAATAAATAATAAAAGAATAAAAACTTTTTGAAATAAGAAACAAAGTTTTGCTCTATTTTTAAGAAAATTAAGATGTATCTTAGAGATTAAGAAAGCCTTAATTATGACATCTTAAACCTAGTTGAAGTAATAGATCTTGTTTTAGATTATAGGATAAGTAAGTAAAATTGGTGAGATATTATTATCTGGAATTTTTTGCCTTAGATAATATGCACTTTACACTTACACATTTCTTGGGATGGAAACAAAGATCAAAAATGCCATATATATATATATAAAAAAATAAAAAAAAAAAAAGAGAAAAAGAAAAAAGAAAAAAAAAATATATAAATAAAAGATCACCTATTAAGCTGGGAAATTGTGCCTCAAGAAGCATGATGACTCACGCCTAACAGTGATCTCACTTATTAAGCTGGGTAATTGTGCCTCAAGAAGCATGATTATTCACGCCTAACGGTGATTAAGAATAATCCCTCTTAGTTTTGTGGCCTTTTTCACTCGAGTCCTTAAACCCGAGGGATGTTTCCTCATCTGGTGCCCTAAGACCATCTGGTCTGGGAGTCATCGGTTATAGGCTCGCTACATGGGTGAATTAGAAAGCCTAATAAAACTAAGGGAAGAAAAAGAAAAAAAAATATATATAAATAAATGGCTTGATGGTTAGAGTTGAAATCCCAGAAACCTTCACTGTGTACGGTGTGCATATTATCTAGGTTTTATGAAAGATAAAAGTATTCAATCCAATTTTGAATTCTTACCTTAATTAAAAACAAGATCTTGCATGGATACTAAGTTTAAGGAAGAATGATTATAGGTGGACTTATGACCTAGGATCACTTATATTTTCGCAAAAATAGTTCGTAAACATGTCTCTTATTCAAAATGCATTTTCGAAAATACTAACATTTGTCTTCTTTCTTTATGGATTTTGTGGGTGTAATCCGCTGAAAACCCTCAGGAGACAACACTCCTCCTCTAGGGTAACCTAGAGGTTTAACGGCTTGTTGCACATGCTCAGTGCAATCGCGTCACCTGCGAAAGTGGTGTAATAAACTTGTAGCTTAGTTTTTCTTTTCTTTTTCTTTGTTTTGCTCGGGACGAGCAAAAGAATAAGTGTGGGGGTGTGATTAGTATCCAATATTGCATATTTTATATCATATTCCCCATGCATAATACAACTAAATATATGATTTTTTAATCCTCTTCTCTACTTATTTGCAGGTACACAATTAAAAGGAGATAAAGTAATTAATTACCTTAATTAGCAATAATTAAGGTGATTAGTTAAAGATCCAAGATAAAGTCAAATCTCACTCCAGATCCAGAGAGATCCTCGCAACAAACGAAGAAACTAACCATGCCACGTGGATAACCAACTCCTAACCAATCTCCACCAGAAAGATCCGATCCAACGGCCACGAGATTGCCGCGGGGCGCGGCAAGGGGCGCGGCAATCTTAGGGTTGTTAATCTCCGGATTTTGTGGTAACAGAATTCTCTCCAGAGGCTTCTCAGATCTGCTATAAATACTGGACTATCACCTGCGAGCTGAGGGTGATCAGAGAAGAGAGAGGGTTTAGTTCTAGGTTTTGTATTTTGATAGTTTTTGTTTAGGGTTTTTAGCTCTCTATGATCTTCTTCTCCCTAGATTTCATTGCAAGAGAGATTTGTATGAGAGAGAGAGCTTGTATCAACAAGGAGTGACAACTTGGAGCTATACAAGGATTGATCCATTCTCTACATATCTACTTGAGCTTGATTCTAGTTTGTCTTCTTCACTTGCTTTTATTTTGCTTTGTTACTTGCTTTGTGAATTTCTAGCAATTTAATCATGCTTTGTTTTCTTTTTGTAATGGCTAGTAGCTAATTTCTTGTTCCATGTACTAGCTAACCACTACTCTTGCTACTACTAACTCATGGGTGATTGCTTTACTTAATCTTGCAATTTGTATGTTCTTCTCTTCTCCGATGGGTTTCTTTTCATTTCTTGGCAAGAATCTTGTTGTAACTCTTCATATGATTCATATGTGCCTCATGTAGAGCCTAGTCTTTGAACTAGTGCCTTGATGGAACATGGAGATGGAAGCACCAATATGCTAATTAGATGTACACTTCTTTATGTCGGATCTTGAATGTTGTATGTTCTACATAAGCATCCCTTGAGTGTATCTCTTGTGATTCTATTAGTGAAAGTCTATCTTGTAGGCCGATGACCATCTATGGAGGCTACAAGACAAGTCCAAGAATGAATCCCCATCATCATAGTGAGAAAGTAATTAGATCACATGCAAGACATATCCATGCCAATGAATTAACATGAGGCACGCATCACTATCACGGAGTTTAGTGAGTTTAGCAAGGTAGCAAGGTTAGCTAGTCATGGATTTCTTGTATTCCAAGTTTTCTTGATTTTGATTTCTTTTTAGTTGTTAATCACAATCCAACCTCAATCTTGATTTTCTCCCAATTTCCACCATGAACATATCCACCAATTCTTTTCTTTGTTTTTCTTTTAATTCTTTATTCTTTTAAACATAGAAGAAGTCTAGTTTGATGTTCTCACGTGTATCGTAACGTTTCTACACTAGCTCTCCTTGTGGTTCGACTCGGTATAGCCTTGTGCTATAGCGGAGACAAGAAAGGGTACATCAAATACATTTGCATCATAATAAGTACACCTTTCCCCGTCTTAATCATAACCTGCAACAGAGAAGAAGAATCGTTTAGTACTTCACTTTAACCTAAAAAATACGTTGCTCTCCCCGGCAACGGCGCCATTTTGGTTAAGACTAAGAAGGTGTACTTATTATGTGTATAAGAATGTATTTGATGTACCCTTTCTTGTCTCCGCTATAGCATAGGGCTATACCGAGTCGAATCTCAGGGAGAGCTCGCGATGGAAGCTTTAACGTGTGGTAGTGAAGTGAACAAACGAGTATTCTTCTCTTGCTTATAAACTTAGTGAATCAAATGTAAAAGAAACTAAAAGAAAGGATGGCTATGTTCATGGTGGAAATCGTTGGAAAAGAAATCAAGAAGTGGATGTGGTATTCACAAGAAAAAGAAAGAAAACTTAAAGAAAGCAATCCATGACTAGCTTACCTTGCTAGCTTGCCAAGACTTACTAGACTCCTTGATAGCGAATGCTTGCCTAATGTTGTCACTCCATTAGCGTAGGATTCGTCTCGCGTGTTGACCTAATTACTTTCTCACTTTGAAGACGGTGGTTTAACCATCGGAGAAGAGAAGATCATACAACTTGCAAGATGAACAAAGGCAATCACCCATGAGTTAGTGAATATGACAAGGCTAGGGATTAGCTAGTACATGGAGAAGAATTAGCTACAACAAGCCATAAGAAAAATACAAGAAAGCATGAAGTAAATTGCAAGAATTAAAGAAAGCAATAAAGAAAGCATGTAAAGAAAACACATAAACTAGAACCAAGCTTCAAGTAGAGGAAGGAGGATGGATCAATCCTTGTTGCTTCAAGTGTCACTCTTGATTACACAAGCTCTCTCCCTCACAATCACTCTCTTTTACATTGAATTCTAGGGAAGAAGAAGAGGGATCTAAAGAACAAAACCTAAAGAGAAAAATGAAAATTACAATACTAAACTAATCTCCTCTCTTCTCCATTCAGTCTTTGTACGCAGGTCAAGTGCAGATATTTATAGCATTCAGAGAGAAGGCTCCAGAAGACGAGACAGCTGGCAAAATCTGGGGCCCAACGGCCCAGATTTTGTGGCGGAAGCGCGGCAAATCTCGGCAGTTCTGTGGCCGTTGGCCAACAACTTTCTGTTGTGAGTTTGTTACGAAGTTGTTAGCCACGTGGTATATCTGGAATCTTCGTTTGTTGCGCGGATTTCTCTAGATCTGGGATTTGAATTTGGCTTTATCTTTAATCTGGGATTTGGTTAATTAAGTGATTATTTGGATATCTCTCCTTTAAGTGTGTACCTGCAAATATGTAGAGAAGAGGAGTAAAAATCACATATTTATTTGTAATATGCATGGGAATTATGATGTAAAATATGCAATATTGGATACCAATCAGGATGACTTTTCGATATATGGGGATTCATTTGAGCAGTGCTTGTACCATCTGAAGTTGGTTTTACAACGATGCACGGAAAAGAATTTGACACTTAATTGGGAAAAGTGTCATTTCATGGTCAAGCACGGAATTGTACTGGGACACAAGATATCAAGAATAGGAATCGAGGTTGACAAGTCGAAGGTGGAGGTTATTACAATGCTCACTGAACCACAATGTTTAAAGGACATTAGATCTTTCTTAGGGCATGCTGGTTTCTACAGGAGATTCATTCAAGGGTTAGCAACATTGCGAGACCTTTGACAAATCTCCTAGGGAAAGATGTACCCTACATTTTTGATGAGGAATGTCACAAATCATGGAAAGAGCTTAAGGATAAACTTGTCTCTGCACCAATAATATCTGCACCAGACTGGACCAAACCGTTTGAAATCATGTGTGACGCCTCTGACTTTGCTATAGGCGCTGTTTTAGGACAGCGTATTGATAATAGGCAGCACGTGATCTATTATGCTAGCAGAACGCTAAACGATGCCCAACTCAATTACACGACCACTGAAAAGGAATTTTTAGCGGTTGTTTTTGCGTTGGAGAAATTTCGACAATATCTGCTAGGGTCCAGGACCATAATTTTTACTGATCACTCCGCCCTGAGGTACTTGATGCAAAAGAAGGACGCTAAGGCAAGATTGATTCGATGGATCCTTCTTTTGCAAGAGTTTGACTTGGAGATAAAAGATAAAAAGGGCGTTGAGAACGTGGTTGCGGATCATTTGTCAAGAATCCCGAACGCACCTCATGAGAAAATACCGATTAATGAAGACTTTCCTGACGAGCACATTCTCGAGATACGTGGAGAGCCCTGGTATGCTGATATAGTGAATTACCTGGCTACCAGGCAAATTCCTTCCCATTGGTCAGGACAAGACAAACATAGTTTCCTGAGACAAATGCGGTTCTTCTTTTGGGATGAACCGTATTTATTTAAGTACTGTCCTGACCAAATTATACGGAGATGCCTTCCAGAGGATGAACATCAGAGTGTTTTGACATTCTGTCACAAGTTAGCTTGCGGTGGACACTTTGGTCCACGGAAAACTGCGGAAAAAGTGCTTCAGAGTGGATTCTATTGGCCCACTCTCTTTAAGGATGCCTATACCTTTTGCAAGCTTTGTGATAGATGTCAAATGACCGGTCGTATTACACAAAGAAACATGATGCCCCTCACACCCATCTTGGAAGTCGAAATTTTCGACCTCTGGGGCATCGATTTTATGGGACCCTTTCCTCTGTCCTACGGTCACCAATACATCTTGGTAGCCGTAGATTATGTTTCTAAGTGGGCTGAAGCGATTCCTACACGGACAAATGACAACCAAGTTGTCATTAAGTTTTTAAGAGAGAACATCATTTCGCGCTTCGGAGCCCCCCGTGCGATACTGAGCGACAATGGGAGTCATTTCTGCAATAAGGCTTTTGAAGCCTTGATGCGAAAATACTCTATTACTCATAAACTATCCACGGCTTATCATCCTCAAACCAATGAGCAAGTTGAGGTAACAAATAGACAGATAAAACTCATTCTGGAGAAAACTGTAGGACAGAATCGTAAGGATTGGTCCATCAAACTGACTGATGCCTTATGGGCATACAGGACCGCTTACAAGACTGTCCTCGGTATGTCTCCATACCGAGTTATATTTGGAAAACCATGTCACTTGCCCGTTGAATTAGAACACCGTGCACTATGGGCTTTAAAGCAGTTGAATCTAGATTTGGATAATGCCGGTGTTCTAAGGAAGCTGCAGCTATCCGAGCTTGAAGAGTTACGAAACGAGGTATACGATAACGCTCGGATCACGAAGAACAGAACCAAGCTATTTCACGATAGATCCATTCACAGGAAAATCTTTGTTCCTGGACAGAAGGTTCTGTTATACACTTCAAGACTCCACCTTTTCCCTGGCAAGTTGAGGACCAGGTGGTCAGGGCCATTTATTGTTCAAACTGTCTTCTCTCATGGTGCAGTCGAGATTCTTGACCCAACTAATGGCAACAAATTACTGTTAACGGTCAACGTCTCAAGCCATTTTTTACCACGGAAGATATGTCACACGAAGTTCACGAATTGGGTCTTTGTGACCCAGTTTATTTGTGACATTTTCATCTGTATAGTTCCCTGCATACTTTCCTGAATATCATTTTGGGGTCCACATTTGTAAATACTTTTCTTTTACACTTTTTGTAAATACAATTTTTTTTAGGATTTTTTGCTTATTTTAGTTTCATATTCCTAAGAATTCTCTTTCCTTAGGATTCTTTTCAAATTCAAATTCCTTTGACCAAAGGTTGTAATATTACCTTTGACCTAGGGATATTTTGGAAGTCCCTTTTTACCTACCCCTATAAAAACACTTTTTCACTTCTCTTCCTCCATCAAACCGAGATTTCTCCTCAGATCTAAATATTACTTCCCACAAACGACCTCCACCCAAAATCCTGCTCCCAAATTTCTTGAATCCGCCGCGCCTTGCCGCCGTGCCGCCGCAATTCTGACATCTCAAGTGCGCAGGAAAAGCTCAGATCTACTGCAATATTTCTCTGGAGACAGCCCTCGAACCATTCTTCCTGCAGCCAACTCTGGTGCCCTCTGTGCACCTATTTTTGATTTCCCCCCACGATTATCCGGGGGTGGTTTGATCTCTTGATCCCTTTTTGCTCTAAATTTTTACTATTAATCATGGCCCCTAGCTTATTTGTGGAGAGGGATTTTTCTCTATTGTTGAATGATGAAGGGGGATTTGGGCATATATTTTTAGATCGTATTCATGCGTGGAATTGGTACTCCCTCGTATATGATAACATTGATAATGATGCCTATTATTGCCCTAATTTGGTCACAACATTCTACAACTCATTGGACCATGCATCAGTTAATCATAACACTCACCAATTCACGGTTCATATGCCATTTGGTGACATCTTTGTCACCATTCCACTGATTGCTGAGACCACCGATATACCCATTCATCCCCATTACACTGACCCTTTACCACTAGTTGATTACATGCCTCTCATGGGGGTCCGCTGCACTGAGCAGGACCGTGGGCTCAAAGCCCAGTCCACATTTCGCAATGTACACTGCATTGGACGTTTGCTCCAACGCAATGTTTTTGGACTTGATCATTCCACAACTTTCAACAGGCCTGTGTTACAAATCATTCATAACTTAATGACTAATAGACACACAGTCTGTTTGAATAGGGCTATTTTCAACACTATACTTGATAATTCCTCCCGCACTCGAGGTGCAAAATATTCTCATCCAGTGTTAATTACACGTCTCTGTAGAAATTTCATACCGGATGCTGTATTTGACTCATTTGATCGCGTGTATGTTATAGCTGAGAGACCCACGAGTTCATACACTGGTTGTTTACATGCACTCTGGTCACCTCGTGCCCAACCTGAGAACGTTCATGTGGACTCCTCTTCGGAGGAGAGTTTAGAGGAGGTAGATGAGCCCCTATTCTGGAGACAAGACCCACCAGCAGAACCAAGAGCCTTCATGTCCACCATTTGGCAGGGCATGAAGAAAATATTTAGGGGACAAGTGCGGCTTAGGAAGAAAGTAGAGGAGCAATCTTCTAGATTAGCTGAGATGGAGGCGACATTGAGGAGAACACAGTCTGCTGGACCAAGCACCTCTGCTGGTCCAAAGAGACGGAGGGGATGATTCTTATCCTTTACCTATTTCATGCATCACATTTTCTCTTGCATGCATTGGGGACAATGCATGAGATAGGTATGGGGGGGTAGATGCTAACATAGGATTTTTTTTTTTCCTCTTTAGGATTTTCATTTTTTTTAGGATTTGGTAGGATTTTTATTTTCTTTATTTGTTAGATTTTTACCTTTCTTATAGATTTTTCCACTTTCTTTTTAGATTTTACCTTTTCTTTTAAAAAAAAATATATATATAATAAAAAAAAATAAAAAAAATATAAATAAATAAAAATAAAAACTTTTTGAAATAAGAGACAAAGTTTAGATCTATTTTTAAGAAAATTAAGATGTATCTTAGGAATTAAGAAAGCCTTAACTATGACATCTTAAACTTAGTTGAAATAATAGATCTTGTTTGAAATTATAGGCTAAGTAAGTAAAATTGGTGAGACATTTTTATCTTGAATTTTTACCTTAGATAAATATGCACTTTAACCTTACACATTTCTTGGGATGGAGACAAAGACCAAAAATGCCAAATAAAAAATATATATATATATATATATATATATATATAAATAAAAGATCACTTATTAAGCTGGATAATTGTGCCTCAAGAAGCATGATTACTCACGCCTAACAGTGATCTCACTTATTAAGCTGGATAATTGTGCCTCAAGAAGCATGATTATTCACGCCTAACGGTGATTATAAATAATCCCCTTTAGTTTTGTGGCCTTTTTCACTCGAGTCCTTTAACCCGAGGGGTGTTTTCTCATCTGGTGCCCTAGAACCATCTGGTTTGGGAGTCATCGGTTATAGGCTCGCTACATGGGTGAACTAGAAAGCCTAAGAAAACTAAGGGAAGAAAAAAAAAAGAAAAGAAAAATAAATAAATAAATAAATGGCTTGATGGTTAGAGTTAAAATCCCAGAAATTTTCACAGAGCACGGTGTGCATATTATCTAGGTTTTATGAAAGATAAAATATTCAATCCAATTTTGAATTCTTACCTTAATTGAAGACAAGATCTTGAATGGAGACTAAGTTTAAGAAAGAATAATTATAGGTGGACTTATGACCTAGGATCACTTATATTTTTGTAAAAATAGTTCAAAAACATGTCTCTTATTCAAAATGTGTTTTTCAAAACACTAACATTTGTCTTCTTTCTTTATGGATTTTGTGGGTGTAATCCGCTGAAAACCCTCAGGAGACAACACTCCTCCTCTAGGGTAACCTAGAGGTTTAACGGCTTGTTGCACGTGCTCAGTGCAATCGTGTCACCTACGAAAGTGGTGTAATAAATTAGTTAGGATTTTCTTTTTTTCTTTTTTCTTTTCTTATTTTGCTCGAGGACGAGCAAAAGCTAGGTATGGGGGTGTGATTGTTACACATATTTGCATATTATATCGCCTTCATATCATGCATTTTATATATAAATATGTGATTTTTACCCCTTTTTCTCTCTAATTTTGCAGGACCACCACTTAAAGAGAAAAAGCCTTTGAATCACTTTAATTAGTGATAATTAAAGGGGTTAAATCAAAAGAATCCAAGATTTGAATTCAAAATCAGTTGAGATCCACGCGCCTAACAAAGATTCCAGAAGGCCACGTGGCTAACCAACTTGTAACAACCCTGTAACAGAAAGTTGTTAGCTAACAGACTCTCAACGGCCGCGCTTTGCCGCCCGGGCGCGGCAATATCTGGGCCGTTGAGTCCCGGATTTTGTGGTAACAGCCAGGGATCTAGAGGCTTCTCAGAAATGCCTATAAATAGGTGGCCAAGGGTCTGTGCGAGATCTAGAGAGGAGAGAGAGAAAATTAGGGATTTGTTGTAATTTTTGTTCTAGGTTTTTAGTTCTCTTCTCCTTCCTCCGTGAGTTCTAGACAAATTGAGAGAGAGATTTCAGTTTGAGAGCTTGTAATCAAGAGAGTGACACTCTTGAATCAAGGATTCATTAATGGAGCTTTCATCTTCTCTTTGCAAGACTTGAGTATGCTTTCTTTTAATATGCTTTAATTTCTTGCATTTAATTCTAGTTCTAGTTTAATTGCTTAGATCTTTGCTTTCTATGGAGAATTGTAGCTTTGTTATTAGTTTAATGGAGGGCTAAGTTCTTGTTGCATGGCTAGCTAAGACTCACCTAGCTACTACTATCTCTTGGTTGATTGTCTACTTCAATTCTTGCATAATTCTATGTATCTTGTGAATTCCAATGAAGTATGGTTGTATCCTTTGGTAATGGCTTGTTAGATCTCCACATGAATTATGTGCCTCTTATAAGAGCCTTTGATGAAACATAAGGATGGATCACCAAGGATGTGTCACTTGTGTAGCAAGATCAACTCATGTACTTCAAGCTAACTTTGTAGTTAAGCTATGAATGTTCAAAAGAGTTTTTGATTCTTCTAACCCTAGCACTAATTGAGTACCAAGCCTATAGTTCCTCAATGAACATCTATTAAGAGAGCCTAAGATTCAAGATGAGGCTTCAAGCTAACTAACAACAAAGGAACACTAGTCTTCAACAAGGAAGACAACACTTGAACATGCAAGCTATCTTTAAATTGCCTATGATTCAATATGAGGCAATCTTGCAATCAACATAGAGTTAGTATGTTAGCAATGAGGTGTAGTTAGGCTAGCCATGCATCTTTCTATCAAAAGAGTTTACACACTTTCTTCTAGCATTCTTTTCTTTACATTACACTTCATTCTTTTCATTTCTTTTTCCACAATTTAATTTCTTTTTCCACAATGAACCAATCCACCATTTCTTGTACATTTCTTGCAATTGTGTAATTAACAAAGAAGAGATCTCGTTTCTTTTTCTCACTCATATCGTAACGCTTCTACGCTAGCTCTCCTTGTGGTTCGACTCGGTATAGCTATATGCTATAGCGAAAGATTGGACAAGGTATATCAATTACATATTTGAAGTGAACAAGATCAAAGGTGAACTTTAAACCTTATCTTTAATACCTAATTCTTGTGCAAGAACTTCACATACCTTGTTGATTACCAATCAATAATCATGCTTCTTGAGGCACAATTATTCAGCTTAATGGGTGGGGGTGTGTGTGTGTATATATATTTTATGACATTCAAAGTTTTGTTTCTAAATCCCAAGCGTGTGTGTGTAGTTTTTGCATATTCTACTAAAGCTAAATAAAAGATATGAGTTATTTTCCTTGTCCCTCCCAACTCTCAGTCAAACCAATATTTCTTTTTTTTTAGGCTAAAATAAAGATTCCTTACAAAGGTTCCCTTAATTCATACAACCTTTTGGTATTTTTATAAAGAGTATAAAAATTCTTTTTGGTTCTAGAGTGTTTTTTTTTTGATATTTTTTTGAAGAAGAAAGAGAAAAGAAAAAAATGTTAGCACCCCCCACACCTATCTGATGCATTGTCCTCAATGATAGTCATGTAAATGCAAATGCAATAAATAGGGGGGAAGAAAAGATATCACCGTCTCCGCTGACTTGGGCCGGCCGAAGTGCTAGGGCCGGCCGAGTGCGAACACCTAAGCGTTTTCTTGATATGTTCAAGGCGGGTATTCTATTCATCCAATTGACACCTGAGTTTGCCCCTTGAAAATCTTTTTCATGCTCTTTCAGATGGAGGACATGAATGCAGTAGAATTTGATGTGGACGGCTGCTGCCAGAACTCAGGGTCGTCCTCTTCTTCCATCTGTTCCTCTGAGGAGGACTCAGTTGGAACATCCTCAACCTGGACAGCAGATGTCCAGATCGAATGCAGACAACTGTTGTAGGCACTAGTGATACGCTCGAAAGTAACTAGTACTTGATCGTACTCAGCAAAGGCTTCATCTGGTAGAAAGTTTATGCACAAATGAGTCACTAAGATGGGTAGATAATACTTGGCTCCCCTCGTCCATTAAGAGTTGGCCAACAATTATTGCAAAAGAATGGTGTTGAGACAGATGGTATGTTGCCTCGTCATGAGGCTGTGGATAATCTGCAATGCAGGTCTGTTAAAAGAGGTTGTGTGGTCTATACCCAAGATGTTACGTTGGATCCAACGGCCAACACAATGGATGTTTCTCAATGTGGTGCTCGCCTGGAGACCACAATCTTGCTCAGTGCATCGCGCACCCATCAAAGTCATATACTCAATTAAAGGGAGGGACGCGATATGCTAAGAAGGGGAAGGCACCTAGGTGACCTCTGACTAGTCTCTAATTTTGAATAATTTTCATCACATTCTCATATTTATTTCATGTAAAATTTTGCTAATAAAACCTTGCTTGCTTGATCCTAGGTCCATGGTGTGCAAATGAAGAAGAAGACCTAAATCACCATTTAATTGGTGATTAAAAGCCTACCAAGTAGCCATTGACTTTAGGGTGAAGATTTTGTCAGCCTAGGGTATCAAATCGCAAATCCAGAAGATCAAGGCATCAGAAGACAGTCTGGGCGACGCGCTGCCCGAACCCAGGCGCGCGCCGCCCTGGAGGGCCGCGAAAACGCAGCCCAGGCCGCGTTTCCGCGGCCCTTTGGGCACGCGCGCGCCTGCGCTTTGGGCCACGTGTCGCTCACGTGGCCCCCTTTCCCCTGGTGTCTATAAAACCCCCCTGGGGTCTTCAGTTTGAGCAGATCTAGAGAATAGAGTTATATTTTTGTGTTTTGTTGCTAGGAATTGTAGTTGCTTTAGTTTGCTTCTTCTAGTTTTAGTTTAGCCATTAGAGTGAAAGAGAGAGAGTGTGTAAGTGTTGTATTTGAAGGGTGACAAGCTAATACAAGTACTACTTCTCTTTCTTCTTTCGATTTACTTGTGTTTTCACTTGCTTTTAATTCCTTGTTGTAGTGTAACTCTTTTTACTCTTTACTTCTCTCTTTTATAGTGTAACTTACCTTCTCTCTACTTCTTTTCTTTTTGTTGCTTCTTTCTTACCATGTCTAACTAACTCCACCATTGCATGGCTAACTAACTACTAACCCACTAATTTCTAACTTCTTGATTGATAACCTGAATGAGTCAATAGTATCAAACAAGCCTTGTGCAAACGAGAGCTATGGCATCTTAAGACGAGGGTTCTAACTCTAACGTACCTACAAGTATTTACCTTCTTATATTTCATACTTAAATGGTTTTTTGATGGTCTATGGGTTTTGTACTTTGCTTGTTGTTGTAAGTTAGAGACTTTCCTTTTAACTTCGCCGATACCATTAGTGCACTCGTGTCTTCCCGTATTCTAGCCTTCTAATGGATCTTGATATGGGAATGTCCGAGTTTTTGCCGTGTAAAGCGAAGTTATAGGAAGAACTTTCACTCGATTTCCACGTGAATAGTTCCATTGCATAAGGGTTATGCTTGCCTATGATCCATCGTGAGGCTACATCTTCAAGAAGTTAGGGATTAGTGGGAGCACTTAGTAGAAAGTTAGCCATGCACCTTTACCATTAAGAAAACCCACTTTTACAAACCACCAAAACATTTTCCAACAATTCTTCAAACAACTTGTTTTCACTTTTCAATTCGTTATTTGGAAACAAAGAACTTTCTTTCTTCTTGAATTTTGAAGCCGCATCAAGCTTCCATCGCTCTCCCTCCTATGGATACGGCCCGTATAGCCACTTCGCTACTACGGAAGAATCGCAAAAGCAGTAACATCAACCCACACTTTCTTCTCTTATTTCAGTGCTTGCTTTTTGTCGATCAAATTTTGGCGCCGTTGCCGGGAGGGAACGGCTTTGTTGTTCAATACTAAATATTGTTCTTTGTTTTTGTGTGTAGGAGAAGTACCAAGGAGCTCACTATCACGGGAAGCGAAAGAGGTGGCCAAGGACATTGCGCGAGGACTCATTTGCCCTCAGAAAAATTCGTGTAAAAGCGAGTTTTTCTGATTGAAGTACTAACAAACTCGTTTGCAGGGTTGCCGAAAGCTGCTAAAAAAATTGCTTTCCAAATTTCTAGTTTCCTTGGATGCTTCACCTTTATGCATGTATAATAAACTCAACAGAAATTCGCTTGTTGCTTAATTGAAATTTGGATTAGACTTTTGCATTTAGGGCACGTGTCTATTTCAATTCATTTCAATTTCTGTTGAAGAGTGCTGGAGAAAAGGTACGTGTGCATTCAATAGAATAGGACCAACATTTTGAAGTGATTTACCGCTTTGAATGTTAACTTGTTGTGAATAAACTGCACACTTGCACAATTGACATTAAGGGCAAAACCCAAATAAACAAGCTAAGGTGGGGACTTCATCACCCTTCTTTAGCCTAAAAACCATCTCCAAGTGCACTCACACTTTTCCAAGCCTTAACTAAAAATCAATAGACATTGGCCCTAGGGACATCTCGGACTCACTAAGAGATTAACCGAGGTTAGAAATTGCAAGAACTATACTCCTGCAAAATCAGTGTCTAAGGAAAGTGGATTGAGAGGTAAAGCCTCGAAAGCTCCGTGGTTTGGTGTAATTAGGCCCGTGGCTCCGCCCAGATACCTCCCCCCAAGCTTTGCCCTTTCCTGGCCGATTAGCTTGTAGTCGAGTTCCTGCAACAACCTTCCCCGGAGAATCGACTAGTTAGGAGTCATCTAGGTCCAGGTACCTTAGACTAAGGCTTGTGGTTGTTTTTTCTTTCTTTTGTTTGTTATATTATTCTTTTCGATTGTTTGTTGTTTTTACGTTGTTTATGGCGTGCTGCATGCAAGAGTGGGTGAGAGATCCTATATCTTCCCGATTAACTAGAAACACCTCGCTACCCTTGCATTCAGAACCGGTGATGGCTTCACTTCAGGATAGATTTTACCCGATCAGAACCTCATTGCCATCCTGTATAAAACTTCCTGAAGCAAACGGCAATAATTTCAAGTTAAAGCCCCAATTCATTAACACTCTTCCCAAATTTCATGGTTTAGAATCGGAGGACGCATACTTCTTTGTTAGGGAATTTGAAGAAGTGTGCCTCATGATGTGTATACCCCAGCTAGGAGACGATGCCGTTAGGTTATGTTTCATCCCTTTTTCCCTAAAGGACCTAGCTAAGAAATGGTTGTACAGTTTGGCAGCAAATTCAGTCACGACGTGGGATGATTTTGTCAAGGTTTTCTTGAAGAAATTCTACCCAATTCACAAAACTACCCTCATTAGAAAGAACATCATGCAGTTTAGGCAAGAACCGAGCGAACCATTTTGGAGATACTTTGAGCGATTCAAAGATCTCCTAGCTCAGTGCCCTCATCATGGCGTGGAGAAATGGCGTCAGTGCCAGATTCTCTACGATGGTCTAGATTATCAGACGAAGACCCTGTTAGAAACGATGTGTCGGGAGGGTTCTTGCAGAAGGATGAGAATCAGGGTTGGGATTTATTTGAGGACTTAGCTGAGAAAACCACGCAATGGGAGCCAGCCTCGGAAAAACCTAGGAATTCACAATCTATAGCTTCAAGAGGAGGGCTCTTATCTCTAGAAACATCCATAGCTGCCGAGGCTAAGACTGCTACCCTAATGAGAAGGATAGAGGCTCTGGAAACAAAAGAGCCTCCCAGTGTCAACCAGATCAGCCCACCACCAATTCACAATCCGGGTTGTTCATATTGTCAGGCACCAAACTATGTCTTTGAAGAGTGCCCTATTTTCCATGCCCAGCAAGTGCCACCGGAACACCTGAACGCGGCTTACTCATGGCCGCCTCACAACCCCTACTCACAGACCTACAATCCCGGTTGGAGGAATCACCCAAATTTCTCCTGGGCCCCGAACAATCCTCCCAGGCCTAATTTCTCCAACAATTTTCACCATCCTACTCCTCCACCACCTTTTTCCAGTCAAGCCCCATCTTCCTCCTCCCAAAGCTCACCAATGGAAAAGAACATCAGTAAACTGGAGGAGAGCATAGAGGCTTTCATGAAGTCCCAGACCGCTTTTATGCAAAACCAGGGACAAACTCTGAACAATCATTAACAGGCCATATCGAGATTGGAAATGCAGATGAGCCAGTTAGCTAGCTCCCTAAGTGAAAGACCAAAAGGGACTTTGCCTAGTCAGCCGCTAGTTAACCCAAAAACCTCCAATCAGGCATATGAAATTCAAGATCCATCGATTAACCAGTGCAATGCTGTTCACACACTGCGATCTGGAAAGAAGGTAGACAACCAGGTCTACCAACAGAAAAGTCCAGTCCATCCTGATCCCACTCCAGCCTCCACCTCTGCTAGTTCCTCCCAAACTGCTCCTCAAACATCTGACGAGGACAAAGCTGCTGAACAAGTTCATAAGCCTGTAGCACCCTTTCCCAATAGGCTTAGGAACAACAATAAGAATATGCACATGGAGAAAATGCTAGAGATGTTCAACCAGGTCAAATTGAATGTGCCACTTCTTGACGCTATCCAACAAGTCCCGGCTTACGCCAAATTTCTTAAGGATATGTGTACGAAGAAGAGAAAGACCAATGTGCCCAAGAAAGTGTTCTTGGCAACCAATATAAGCGAAATTCTGTCTGGTCCCATTCTGGTGAAATACAAGGATCCCGGATGTCCTACCATTTCCTGCACCATAGGACAGACCGAAATCAGTAGAGCACTTCTTGACCTGGGAGCAAGTATCAACTTGCTACCTCTCTCAGTATACCAGCAACTTGGGTTGGGTGAGTGATTAATCTATAATTCTGCATTATTATATCGCATTTCCCCACCGATTTATGAATAAAATGTCGGTCTAAACTGTGTTTTGGTCTCTCTTGCAGGTAAATCAAGAGTTCAAGGGCAAAGGAGTAATAAGAGCTTAATTAATCCCTTTTTGGGTAATTAAATCCGCATTACTTGGAGGCCAAGCAAGGGATTTTCTAGAAGATACATCGAACCTAGACCTTTGTTCACGTCAGACGAATATTCAGGCGAAATTACCAGAAAAAAGATATACCAAGAGCTCCTAGAGCCACGACGCATCCCCGCACCAAAACCAGGGAGATAACTCCCTGGTTTGGCCGTGGATCCGCAGCCCAATGGTGGGACCACGTGTCAATTTTCGACGCGTGGCCCCGTCTCGTCTTCTGGAATCATCCTTCGCCTATAAATACCCCTGTAGTTGGCCAAAGCGCAAGCAGTTTTCATTTTTAGGCTAGGGTTTCTATGTTTTAGGGTAGTGTAGGTACGTGTTCTTCATTTCTTTCCTTTTGTATTTTCTTTTCTTTTTAGCTCATGTATTAGGGCTGAGAGATTCAGAGAGAGATAGAGAGGGATTGATGTAATAGATGGTAACAATCTATGTAAAGGTGCCTCCTTTCTTCTCCAATGTAATCTCTCCATCTTCTACATGATGTTTTACTAACTTTTCTTCTTCTCATGGCAATCTAACTACTAACCACTAACCATCTAACCACTTACATGATAATCCACATAAATCTAATAGCCTCTACAAGGCCTTGCTCTTGCAAGAGCCATTGATGGCTCATGATGATGGATTCTAACATTCTAACATTTCTAACACCTAACCCACTAACTTGCTAACTTGCAATGTCTTCTTTATTTCATGCTCACCTCTAACCGATTTTGATGATTTAACAAGTAGCTTGCAACTTGTTAGTGGTATGGATGTGTTGTTTGAATGTGAAAGATCAATCTTATGGGCCATGCTCTGTATCGTCTCTTGAAGCCAAGGATTAGTGATGGTCAAGGATCCATGTGAGGCAACTATCACTAAGAGGTTAGCATGGTTAGTGGATCAATTAGTAGTTAGTAGCCATGAGTTTTATTTTATCTTGTTTTGAAAATTATTTCCAAACTCTTTTTCTCATTTTTCTATCGATGTTTTCACCATCCTCTTAGTTCACCTTTGTTTCATCTTCTTTTCTATTTTGTTTTTCAAACCACTTCTCTTTTGTTTTCTTCACCATTTTCATGGCCTTCTCCACCTACCACATGCTTGATTTCATTTTCTTTTCTTTTCTTTTCATTTTCTAATTCTATAACAAAGAAGAACTGTTAACATAAGACGTGAATAAAAACTGTTAATGCTTCTATCGCCTCCCGCCCCTGTGGATTCGACCCGTTGAGCCAATGCTATAACGGAAGTATCGAGGGAACACTAGCACGTATACATTTTTACATTGATTTCACAATACACACGTTTTTGAGTGCCGGTTCCGCCCCGATCAAATTTTTGGCGCCGTTGCCGGGGAACGGGAATGGTTTTGATTTCACGTTTTTGTTAACATTTTCTTCTCTGTTTTAGTGTGCAGGACAATCTTTACAGGTGCTTAACATTGCAGAATAAACACTTGCTTTGCATCTCCCTGCTCTAGAAAGCAGGGACTCAGCTTCTAAAGAACTGCCGCGCAAACGCGACTTTTGCCGCGAAAATGCGGCCATGTTGTGATAATTGTATATCTTGTTGTGCTGGGATGTGTTCATTGTAAAGCTAGTGGATCTGTACTATTATTTTTTTTCTTTGATTGCCTACACACTACAATAAATTAAAGAACTAAAATACGGTATTTGGACGCTTTTAAAACGGTTTAGACATTTGCATTTAGGCACGTGTCAATTCAATTCCAATATACTGTATTTTTGTTCTATTGTTGTGATCTGGATTGAGGTGTACATATGGCATTGCATATAGCATAGGACAAACACGTGGGTGATTTATCGCTTTGTGTTATATTCTTGTCTATATTGCACACTTGCACGAATTGAACTTAAGGGCATAACCCAATACATGATAAGGTGGGGATTTCATCACCCTTCCTTAGCCCAAAAATCACCTCCCCACTCACACAACCCAAGCCCTAATAAAAGTTGATAGACGTTGGCCCCTAGGGACATCTCAGACTCATTAAGAGATTGACTGAGGGTGGAACTTGTTTTGAATCTTGCTCTTGTGAAATCGGTGTCTAAGGTTGGGGATTAAGAGGTTACGCCTCGAAGATACCGTGGTTTGGCGTAATTAAGGCACATTGCTTACGCACGGATACCTCCCACCGTATTTTGCCCCTACCTGGCCGATTAGCTTGTGGTCAAATTCAAACAACAACCTCCCCCGGGTAATCGACCAGTTAGGAGTCGTCTAGATCTAGGTCAACCCTACTCTAGGCTTGGTTTTGATTTTTTCTTCTCTTTTTGTTTGTTGTTTGATTTTTCTTTTTTTGTTTGTGATTGTTTGTGAAATGGAATTCAATAATAACAATTCTTTCAATCCGAATATGAATCCATACTTCACACCAACTCTATTTGATTCAGATAATTCCAATCCGGTCTTTTACAATATGAACCAACTAAATACACCGGGTTGGACTTATCCGAATCAATACAACCCATGCCCACATTCTTGTAACTATAATTTCCAAAATAATTTCAACTCGTCACAGAGTCAATGGGGATTCACCTCCCCCGAGTTAAATTTTCAACCCCCTTGTCCACCATATCAACCTTGTCCACAAATCTCATTCCCCAATTTCGCTTCCTATACTCCTTTTTCTGGACCTCCCATTGAAGAAAAATCCGAGCTAGAAAAGAGTATAGAAGCCAATCTACAAGAGGTCGAGCAACAACTTCAGAAAATATTGGCCTCTCCAATTCCACCATATTTTCAAGAGTCTTACTTAGTTCCACCTCCTCAAAATGAACAACCATCTGCCCTGAAACCGAGTAAGAAACTCTTGTGTGAGTCTAAGCTTCAATCTCCAAACATGTTGGACTCACATTCTTCACAAAATTTTCAAAACTAAGATTCTTATACTCCCATTCTAGAACATCCACTTGCAGAAAAATCAAGTCTAGAAAAGAGTATAGAATGAAAATCACCTAGAGGGGGGTGAATAGGTGATAATGCTAATCTAATGAACTTAATGTGGAATTTAAAAACTAATTGCAATTACAGCAATTAATGCAACCAACAAACGATGCACACACAAGCTAGCCAAGCATATAAATATGAATGATCAATATGAAATGATGCAAGGCACAAAGTAAAGAGAGAGAGAGAGAGTAAGAGTCAAGGGATCAAGCGCAAACAACAAGATATGTTTCGAGGTTCAACCACCCAGCTCTACATCCCCGCCTTCACCACCGTGAAGGATTTCTAGTCCACTAGCTTGTCCACAAAGGACTCCCACAAAGGGAATCTCCACCGAGGATTTGGGGCAATACAATCACAAGGAGTACCCAACACCTCTCCTTACAAACACAACCTCCTCCTTGAGGCACAACACCGAGCCAACAAACAATCACCTCACAACTTGAGGGATTAGCACAAAGCTTACACAAGGATCACCTCACACCTTGAGGGATACAACCCAATAGCACAACCTCCTCAACACAATGAGGGAAAGGCAAAAAGCCAAGCTAAGATAGGGTTTACAACTTGGTGATCAAAAGACCACAAACAATCTCTTTTCCCACACAAAGATCCTATAGAATAAGATAGTAGATGTAGCTCAAGTGTGGAGAAAACCAAAGGAATGGAAATTAAAAACTCAAAGAAAATCCTTGGGAAAAACTAGAAACCAAGATAAAGAAGTTGAATCAAACACTTTTCCCAAAAACCCTTTTCTTTGATTTTTCAAACCCTAGCAAAAACACCAAATAGATTGTTCAATTTAAAGCCCAAAAACTTCTTTTGATTGCTGTGAAAACACTGGGGAGTCAGGAAAAATTACACCAAAAATCTTAGAGAAAACTTCTTTCCAATGGGGTACCCAGAAAATTATAGTCGTTGGCAGCAGAAACTGCCAAAAATGAACTACCGGTCGACCAGTCGGTCGACCGGCCAACGGTCACTTTTTGACCGCTGGCAGCTACCGGTCGACCGGGCGGTCGACCGGCCCCAGAACCAGAGAGCAACGGCTCTCTGGCCGGTCGACCGCCCGGTCGACGGGAGCAACCCGAGAGCAACCTGCTCTCAGTCGGGCGACCGTGCGGTCGACCGGCTTATGGGACAGCCAGCGTGCACGTATCCGTGCACGTCGGTCGACCGCTATGGGCGACCGGCTACTTGGTACGGTCGACCGTCCGGTCGACCGACCTAGCCTGACAGAGGCAGTTCTGGTCAGAAAAACATGTTATTTTTAATTCTAAAAATTCTCATAAATTTTCTAAAAATACACAAAAATAGTTTTATCATTTTACATTGATATACAAACTTGTGTTAAAAATTTCAACATAAATTTCAAACATTTTGAACCAATTTTGTGTTATAGAAATTTTGCCAAAAGCCAAAAAACCGTATTTTCTAAAACTTGAATTTTTGAATTGAAAATACGTTTTGTCCAAAAATCATCTAAATACAAAAACATGATATTTAAACACTTTGAAGCAAGTTGCATATGGACATAAGTCCAATATACATGAAACATATATATATCCATGTTTTTGACTTTAATTCCAAAATTATGTTTTGTTTAAAATACCAAAACACTAAACTCATGAAATAGACTATCAAACTAAGTTTGTCTAAGAAGTTGAAGCATGCATGTATATAGAACAAATCTAATATACATTAAACCATGTAAACTTGTTTTGAATCTATCTATTCATGAAAACCAAGATCGGTTAAACCAATCAAACCGAAAACCAAAACGGAAACATGAAACGTGTGTGTTGTGAACTTGAGCATATCATACTATTCTAATCTTTACAAATGGATCTAAACACAAAACTAAACTAGGTACCGATGTCTTCTTGTAGAGCGCCGTCTCCAAGCCGACTCGAACCAAAACTTCGTGATCCACCGAGCTTGACTCCAATGAGTGCTATATATGATCTTGTCGCTCGGGCTCTTGAATCACTATGTGAAAGCTTCCAAACCATCTTTGTTGAAGCTAATCACCTACTAACATCTTGATTAATAATCTGAAACTAAAATCACAAGATTATTAGTACACATAACTACATGAGTTAATCATCATCAAAACTAGAGTGGAAGGCCTCTGGGCCAACAATCTCCCCCTTTTTGATGATGACAAAACTCATGGAGTTATATATGCATGGATTAAAGTTAAGCTTCAAAGAAGCTCCCCCTTAACTCATGCATCAAGATAAACAAATAAGTATGCAATAAAATTTCATAAACATGTATGCACCAACACATATAAAACACTTAAATTTCTAACTCAAACATGCTCTTGATACCAATTAAATAAAACAAGTACATTTGCAAAACAAGCTCTTGGTACCAATTTGCAAAACAAAACTAATGAAGCTCTTGATACCAAAAATAAACATGTTCTTTAAATAATGCTTTTGATACCAATTGAACTTTAATAAAACATAAAACACGCATACAAAGACATGCATTTAAACTACAAACTTAAATTCTTCTCCCCCTTTTTGTCAATCATCAACAAAGAGGTAAAAGTAAACTCAAATGTTCTCCCCCTTTTTGTTCAAAACAAAGAATCAATAAAGGGGTGACATAAAACATGATACCAATTCAAAAAAAAAATGACAATGAAGTGCATAAATGATATCAATTGAAATGAGTATAAAAACATTTTAAGGAATGCCTATATCAAACGATACCAATTGAAATAAAGGTAAACGAGGCATTATAACAAATTGTTTTAATTGAGATTTGTTTCAAGTTAAACATGTTTATATGAAAACATATATCAAATGAAAACAAAAATCTTGATATCAGTTGATAAGTAAATAAATAACATACCAATTGAAATTAAACATAACAAATTTTGAATTTCTAAACAAGGATTTTGATACCAATTGTAAATATTTTTCATTTTGAACATATGATACCAAATTGAAATTTTCAATCATAAAGTATGGGAGTGGAAATTAAATACCAATTGAAAGATGAAATACAAGGTTTCTCCCCCTTTATGAATTACCAAATGAAACAATGAATAAGCTTGTATATGGATACCAATTGAAAACTAGTCAATTGAAACAAGATAGTCATTATAAAACAAGCTTTATCATGATCAAAATTTGTGCTCTAAGATATATGAATATAATAAGCACAAATAAAAACATATATATGTATGAAAAATTAGATACCAATTGAAATTGATACTCTTTGAAGTGCAAGCATACATATACAAAAAATATATGAGTATACAAACATGTCAATATTGATACCAATTGAAAGAATCTAATGATACCAATTGAAACAACAATAATATCAAGTGTATACCTCATATAACCTACCACCCATTCATGTTCAAGTTTAAAAAGATTTTCACTATAAAGCATACATGAGCATGGTCTCCCAACCAACCGCCCTTTGAAGGTAGGGTTTTCAAAAAATAGGTTTGAAAATATAGATTGTTTGAAAAACTCTACCAAAGCGAAGAACCCGAACTAGTTATGGAAGAATTTGTTAACTAGTACGAAATCCTTCAAGTAAGAAATAAAATAAAAATATATTTCATGAAACTATGTAGATCACATGGTCACTAAACACTCAAAATGCATAAAGCCCATACATACTCATGAAAAACACAATCATGAGAAACATTTAAATAAGGTGAGTGCACAAGTGTTATGTGAAACATATAATCATGAAAATAGTCAATTAGGCTCAATATTCCTCAAAAACATGAAAATCATCGAAATTCGATTTCTTCAAGGCATATGTATGTCAAGTACAAACTAAAGTATACATACATATCCAAAACATAACGAGTCCACAAATGTTTATGCATGAAGGCACGTGGCTCAAAGGATGTATATGTATAATCAATAGTTTAGACAAGATGGACATATACATGAAGTTAAATAAGAAAAACATGAAAACTATCAAAACTAAATTTTTATTAAAACAATATATATACTTCAAGGTATATGTATGTTTTGACAAACCAATAAGTATACATACATATCCCTAAACATAATAGAGTCCACAATAAAGGTTTGCATTAAAAGCACATGACTCAAGGGGTATACATGTATTTCTTAATGTTTTGGCAAAATAAACATATACATGAAGTGAAAACACATGATCTTAAAAACATGTTAAAAATAGGAATACAAGTTTAAAATGCATGAATCATCAAAACTAGACTATACTAGCACATCTAATGGGTACAAAAGAGCGTTCAAGCACAAACATATAATGATCTATTTGTGGCCCACAATATGTACAAGTATATATATCCTAGTTTTAATGAAAAACTAACATCTAAATAAGTAATCAAATCATGTAGCATAAAACGGGACATAAATCATCATTACAAACATAAAACGATCATTATGTAAATCCACATGTTATTAGAACTATGATGAGCATAATAGCTAAACAAATGGTGAGAACATAACAAATGATCCATATAAACATGGGTGATCTCAAAGGCTATACATGCATGTCAATGGTCTAATAATCATGGCATTTGACATACTAATCAAAAACATGAGGCATCAAAACAAAAAACATAAACATCCATATGATCATTATGTAGACGCATATGCATTAGATCTAGGGCATACATATTAGTTTAAAACAAAGTGATAGCACAAAGATAAGTCCATTTTAAATATGGGTGTCTCAAATAACTAAACATGTATATCACTAATCTAAATCACATGGCATAATCATAATGATCTTTAAAACATGACATGCTATAAATCAATGACATGAAAAGCATAATAAGCATGCAAATATAAATGGGAGTTAGAGATTGATACCAAAACCGATGAAGGCACCTCTCTAGTTCTCCAAACCAATGGTGGTCCTCTCCACCAAACTCCCCTTGAAAGTGATGCATCCAAATTGTTTTCTTTAAGCACGGAACGCATCCACTTTAAGGCACCGCCACTCTCACGTGATGCGAGAGCCCACACCTATATCAAAAATTTTAGGGGTGGTCTTTTGTACCCATTTCCTTTTGGGTCCATAGGGGTTAGTATCCCTCCTAACCCAAACAAGATTATTTGCTAAATTTTCAACATGTAAACGATCATAGCAAAATCTAGCAAGGTGGCCTTTTTGACCACAATGTGTACACGTGTACACATGGGCATACATAGTGTGAAGTTTGTGATCGTGATGAGCATGTGTATGCCGTGATGGGTGTGCATGCAAGGATGGAACTTGTTTCTTGCGAAACATGGAATCCAAGCGTGTATGATTTATGGCACAATGGCTCAAAGTGGAGCCCAAACAATCCACACTTTTCTTCAAATCATTTATATCATTTTCAATACTAGAAGATAAAGTGGAGCATGCAATAGATGTGCTAGGTGAGGCTACACTAGCATGGCAAACATGTGAATCTAAATCATTTTGCAAAGATTCATTTTTCTTTAAAACTAAATCTAATTCTTTTGTGATGAAATCAATTTCATTTTTCAAAGAATGATTATCTTTTAAAATAAAATCTAATTTTGAAGATAAAACCTCATTGTTTTTCACAACATCTCACAATCATTTTTGCTTTTCAAAAATTCATTTTCCTTTAGGACAAGGTCAAGTTGAGATTTAAGTGAGTCACGTTCACTAGTAATCTCTTCCTTCTCTTGCAAAATCACTTCAAAACTAGAACACAAATCCTTCATTTCTTCTTTTAAATCAAAATGCTTCTTTTTCAAAAGGTCATGTTTTTGCAAAAAAATTTCAAGCTTTGAAGCAAGTTCAACATTTAAGTTTTGAACTTCTAAACATCCATAGCAATATGAGCTAGAGCTATCATCTAGTTGAGAATCTGATTGTACCTCAAGGGAGTCTTTCCCTTGGACCATGAGGCAATGCTCGTCCGACTTGTCTCTCCTAGTTCTTCTCAACTTGTTGATAATCCTTGGTAGCTCGGGAGAAGTCAATATGCTCCAAACTGCAAAAGCCGAATCATAATGAGCAAACACATGTAAAAGATCTTCATTAAAGATGCTCTAAGTGTTTTAAGTGCAAGTGCATTGGCCTTATTATGCTTGCTATCATTGGGGTAGGATTCCTTGGTAATGACTTGGTAAACTTTAGATCCTAAGGCTTTCAAATGACTACTCATCTTGGCCTTCCAAAATTCATGTCTAGAAAAATCAAACATAGGAGGGCTATCCATGAGTGCAAACTAAATGTGTGCAAATAAAAAATGCAAATGAAGATTAGCAAACCAAGATCTCACTCCTAGGCGGTTAAACCAAATATCAGGAGCGTAGGCTCTGATACCAATTGAAAATCACCTAGAGGGGGGGTGAATAGGTGATAATGCTAATCTAACGAACTTAATGCGGAATTTAAAAACTAATTGCAATTACAGCAATTAATGCAACCAACAAACGATGCACACACAAGCTAGCCAAGCATATAAATATGAATGATCAATATGAAATGATGCAAGGCACAAAGTAAAGAGAGAGAGAGTAAGAGTCAAGGGATCAAGCGCAAACAACAAGATATGTTTCGAGGTTCGAGCACCCAGCTCTACATCCCCGCCTTCACCACCGTGAAAGATTTCTAGTCCACTAGCTTGTCCACAAAGGACTCCCACAAAGGGAACCTCCACCGAGGATTTGGGGCAATACAATCACAAGGAGTACCCAACTCCTCTCCTTACAAACACAACCTCCTCCTTGAGGCACAACACCGAGCCAACAAACAATCACCTCACAACTTGAGGGATTAGCACAAAGCTTACACAAGGATCACCTCACACCTTGAGGGATACAACCCAATAGCACAACCTCCTCAACACAATGAGGGAAAGGCACAAAGCCAAGCTAAGATAGTGTTTACAACTTGGTGATCAAAAGACCACAAACAATCTCTTTTCCCACACAAAGATCCTATAGAATAAGATAGTAGATGTAGCTCAAGTGTGGAGAAAACCAAAGGAATGAAAATCAAAAACTCAAAGAAAATCCTTGGGAAAAACTAGAAACCAAGATAAAGAAGTTGAATCAAACACTTTTCCCAAAAACCCTTTTCTTTGATTTTCCAAACCCTAGCAAAAACACCAAATAGATTGTTCAATTTAAAGCCCAAAAACTTCTTTTGATTGCTGTGAAAACACTGGGGAGTCAGAAAAAATTAGCACCAAAAATCTTAGAGAAAACCTCTTTCCAATGGGGTATTTATAGCCCCCAGAAAATTATAGCCGTTGGCAGTAGAAACTGCCAAAAATGAACTACCGGTCGACCGGTCGGTCGACCGGCCAACGGTCACTTTTTGACCGCTGGCAGCTACAGGTCGACTGGGCGGTCGACCGGCCCCAGAACCAGAGAGCAACGGCTCTCTGTCCGGTCGACTGCCCGGTCGACCGGGAGCAACCCGAGAGCAACCTACTCTCAGTCGGCCAACCGTGCGGTCGACCGGCTTATGGCGCAGCCAGCGTGCACGTATCCGTGCACGTCGGTCGACCGCTACGGGCGACCGGCTACTTGGTACGGTCGACCGCTACGGGCGACCGGCTACTTGGTACGGTCGACCGTCCGGTCGACCGACCTAGCCTGACAGAGGCAGTTCTGGTCAGAAAAACATGTTATTTTTAATTCTAAAAATTCTCATAAATCTTCTAAAAATACACAAAAATAGTTTTATCATTTTACATTGATATACAAACTTGTTTTAAAAATTTCAACACAAATTTCAAACATTTTGAACCAATTTTGTGTTATAGAAATTTTGCCAAAAGCCAAAAACCGTATTTTCTAAAACTTGGATTTTTGAATTGAAAATACGTTTTGTCCAAGACTCATCTAAATACAAAAACATGATATTTAAACACTTTGAAGCAAGTTGCATATGGACATAAGTCCAATATACATGAAACATATATATATCCATGTTTTTGACTTTAATTTCAAAATTATGTTTTGTTAAAAATACCAAAATACTAAACTCATGAAATAGACTATCAAACTAAGTTTGTCTAAGAAGTTGAAGCATGCATATATATAGAACAAATCTAATATACATTAAACCATGTAAACTTATTTTGAATCTATCTATTCATGAAAACCAAGATCGGTTAAACCAATCAAACCGAAAACCAAAACGGAAACATGAAACGTGTGTGTTGTGAACTTGAGCATATCATACTATTCTAATCTTTACAAATGGATCTAAACACAAAACTAAACTAGGTACCGATGTCTTCTTATAGAGCGCCGTCTCCAAGCCAACTCGAACCAAAACTTCGTGATCCACCGAGCTTGACTCCAATGAGTGCTATATATGATCTTGTCGCTCGGGCTCTTGAATCACTATATGAAAGCTTCCAAACCATCTTTGTTGAAGCTAATCACCTACTAACATCTTGATTAATAATATGAAACTAAAATCACAAGATTATTAGTACACATAACTACATGAGTTAATCATCATCAAAACTAGAGTGGAAGGCCTCTGGGCCAACATAGAAATCTTGTAGGAGTCTGCATTACAATTTCAAAAATCTTCTTCTCAGTCTATTGATAGGTTGGAAACACAATTGAGTAAATTGGTCCACATTTATAAGAATGAAGAAACTTTCTCTTCTCAACCTTTGACCAATCCAGATATCTCTAACTCTATCAATTTGACCCATGACTCTTGTTGTTTTGGAAATCAAGATTCCTACACTCCTTTTCTAGAATAACCACTTGAAGATACATCACATCTAGAAAAGAGTATAGAAGTCTTGCAAGAGTCCGCACTACACTTTCAAAAATCCTCTGCCGAGTCTATCAATAGGTTGGAAACACAATTGAGCCAACTGGTTAGCATTTATAAGAATGAGGAAACTTTATCTTATCAACCTTTAACCAATTCAGCTATCCCTAACTCTATTGATCTGACCCAGGACTCTTGTCATTTTGAAAATCAAGATTCAATGTCAGCACACCCATCTGAACTTGTCCAAACTTCAAATCCTATTGACATTTTGGCAAGTTATCCTGAGCATGAATATGATCCTGAACTTTCACTTGGTAATTCAATTTCACTTCCTGATTCAATATTAACTGAGGTGTTTTTACCTGAATTCAGGCCTTTTCCCGAGTCAGTATTGGATCCAGTGCCAGTCTATTGTGAAATTGAATCACCAATCTTTTATGATCATCATATTGAACTTGACCAATTTCATACTTTTGAAAGTCCCATTGATAAATTGGCAAGTTCTCATTTTTATGGAATTGAACTCAATGAGGAATGTGACTTTGATCCTCAAATTTGTGATCCAGTTCAAATTCCTGAATCAATATTGACTCCTGTTATGTTACCCAATTTAAGCAACATTTTAGAGTCAGTTTTGATTCCCATACCCGTCATTCTTGAACTTGAATCACCAATCTTAGGAAGTCACATTCCATCAAGGGGAAATGAATGTGGACTTGAGTTTCAACTTCTTGATTTGGACCCACTTCCTGAACCAATCTCGACTCCCGAACCTCTACTTGATTTAAGTCTTTTTCCTGAGTCGGTATTAGTTCCTGTATTTCCTGAGTCCAAATCAATCATTCCATTCTGGGACAAGGGGCTTGATAAATTTGACTCTGAAAGTATTTTGAAAATTTGGAAATTAGATAGGGTAAAATTTTTAATAAAAATCATAAATATCTACATCATTCTAGTGGGTTGTATTCTAGAGGTCTCTGGTGGGTTCCTCCGGACTCCACGCAAGTTGGATTGGGCCGCATTTCGTGGACCAATCAGACCACCACCGGAACCACCACCTTGAGGTGATTTTTTCTTCCCTCTCTATTTGTTTCATGCATACATACATCACGATCATTGAGGACAATGCATGAGATAAGTGTGGGGGAGGGTTTACTAACATAGAGTTTTTAGATTTTCTTTCTTTTACACTTCTTTTAGGATACTTTTAGAAATCTTCCCTTTTGTATAGGAATTTCTATTTCTTTAAAAACTTTTTGAAATAAGAGACAAAGTTTTGATCTATTTTTAAGAAAATTAAGATGATCTTAGAAATTAAGGAAGCCTTAATTATGACATTTTAAACCCAGTCGAAATAATGGATCTTGTTTAAAATTATAGGCTAAGTACGATAAATTGGGGAGATAATTTTATCTTGAATTTTTTGCCTTAGATAGTATGCACTTCACACTTACACAATTTCTGGGATGGATACAAAGACCTAAAATGCCATAAAATAAATAATAAAAATATATATAAAAAAATAATATATAAAGTCACTCATTAAGCTGGATAATTATGCCTCAAGAAGCATGATTATTCACGCCTAACGGTGATCAAAAGAAATAAATAATCCCCCTTAGTTTTGTGGCCTTGTTTACTCGAGTCCTTAAACCCAAGGGATGTTTTCTCATCTGATGCCCTAAAACCGTCTGATCTGGAAGTCATCGGTTATAGGCTCGCTACATGGGTGAACTAGAAAGCCTAAGAAAACTAAGGGAAGAAGGAAAAAAAAAAGAAGAAGAAAAAATATATATATAAAAGTAAATGGCTTGATGGTTAGAGTTGAAATCCCAGAATTCTTCACTATCACAAAGTGCATATTATCTAAGTTTTATGAAAGATAAAATATTCAATTCAATTTTGAATTCTTACCTTAATTGAAGACAAGATCTTGCATAGAGACTAAGTTTAAGGAAGAATGATTTTTGGTGGACTTATGACCTTAGATCGCTTATATTTTTGCAAAAATATTTCATAAACTCGTCTCTCTTTCAAAATGTGTTTTCAAAATAATAACATTTGTCTTCTTTCTTTATGGATTTTGTGGGTGCAATCCGCTGAAAACCCTCAGGAGATAAAACTCGTCCTCTAGGGGTAACCTAGAGGTTTAACGGCTTGTTGCACACGCTCAGTGCAATCGCGTCACCTGCGAAAGTGGTGTAATAACATATGTAGTATAGTTTTTCTTTTCTTGTTTTGCTCGGGACGAGCAAAAGATAAGTGTGGGTGTGTGATTAGTCTACAATTCTGCATTATTATATCACATTTCCCCACCGATTTATGAATAAAATATCGGTCTAAACCGTGTTTTGGTCTCTCTTGCAGGTAAATCAAGAGTTCAAGGGTAAAGGAGTAATAAGAGCTTAATTAATCCTTTTTTGGGTAATTAAATCCGCATTACTTAGGGGCCAAGCAAGGAATTTTCTAGAAGATACATCGAACCTAGACCTTTGCTCACGTGAGACGAATATTCGGGCGAAATTACCAGAAAAAGGATATACCAAGAAGCTCCTAGAGCCACGACGCATCCCCGCACCAAAACCATGGAGATAACTCCCTGGTTTGGCCGCGGATCCGCGGCCCAATGGTGGGACCATGCGTCGATTTTTGACGTGTGGCCCCGTCTCGTCTTCTGGAATCATCCTTCGCCTATAAATACCCCTGTAGTTGGCCAAAGCGCAAGCAGTTTTCGTTTTTAGGCTAGGGTTTCTATGTTTTAGGGTAGTGTAGGTAGGTGTTCTTCATTTCTTTCCTTTTGTATTTTCTTTTCTTTTAGCTCATGTATTAGGGCTGAGAGATTCAGAGAGAGATAGAGAGGGATTGATGTAATAGATGGTGACAATCTATGTAAAGGTGCCTCCTTTCTTCTCCAATGTAGTCTCTCCATCTTCTACATGATGTTTTGCTAACTTTTCTTCTTCTCATGGCAATCTAACTACTAACCACTAACCATCTAACCATTTACTTGATAATCCACATGAATCTAATGGCCTCTACAAGGCCTTGCTCTTGCAAGAGTCATTAATGGCTCATAATGATGGATTCTAACATTCTAACATTTCTAACACCTAACCCACTAACTTGCTAACTTGCAATGTCTTCTTTATTTCATGCTCACCTCTAACCGGTTTTGATGATTTAACAAGTTGCTTGCAACTTGTTAGTGGTATGGATGTGTTGTTTGAATGTGGAAGATCAATCTTATGGGCCATGCTCTGTATCATCTCTTGAAGCCAAGGATTAGTGATGGCCAAGGATCCATGTGAGGCAACTATCACTAAGAGGTTAGCATGGTTAGTGGATCAATTAGTAGTTAGTAGCCATGAGTTTTATTTTATCTTGTTTTGAAAATTATTTCCAAACTCTTTTTCTCATTTTTCTATCGATGTTTTCACCATCCTCTTAGTTCACCTTTGTTTCATCTTCTTTTCTATTTTGTTTTCCAAACCACTTCTCTTTTGTTTTCTTCGCCGTTTTCATCGCCTTCTCCACCTACCACATGCTTGATTTCCTTTTCTTTTCTTTTCTTTTCTTTTCTTTTTCTAATTCTTTAACAAAGAAGAACTGTTAACATAAGACGTGAATAAAAACTGTTAATGCTTCTATCACCTCCTGTCCCTGTGGATTCGACCCGTTAAGCCAATGCTATAACAGAAGTATCGAGGGAACATTAGCATGTATACATTTTTACATTGATTTCACAATACACACGTTTTCGAGTGCCAGTTCCACCCGCGATCTGGAAAGAAGGTAGACAACCAGGTCTACTAACAGAAAAGTCCAGTCCATCCTGATCCCACTCCAGCCTCCACCTCTGCTAGTTCCTCCCAAACTGCTCCTCAAATATCTGACGAGGACAAAGCTGCTGAACAAGTTCATAAGCCTGTAGCACCCTTTCCCAATAGGCTTAGGAACAACAATAAGAATATGCACATGGAGAAAATGCTAGAGATGTTCAACCAGGTCAAATTGAATGTACCACTTCTTGACGCTATCCAACAAGTCCCGGCTTACGCCAAATTTCTTAAGGATATGTGTACGAAGAAGAGAAAGACCAATGTGCCCAAGAAAGTGTTCTTGGTAACCAATATAAGCGAAATTCTATCTGGTCCCATTCCGGTGAAATACAAGGATCACGGATGTCTCACCATTTCCTGCACCATAGGACAGACCGAAATCAGTAGAGCACTTCTTGACCTGGGAGCAAGTATGAACTTTCTACCTCTCTCAGTATACCAGCAACTTGGGTTGGGTGAGCTAAGCCCAACTCGAGTCATCATTCAGCTAGCTGACCGATCTATGAAGATCCCGATGGGGGAAATCACAGACGTCCTTATCCGAGTCGGGGATTTCATTTACCCCGTTAACTTCATTGTGCTTGAGACCCAACCTGTGTCCAATCTTAGGTCTCAAACTCCCGTCATCTTAGGGCGCCCATTCCTTGCTACAGCCAATGCCATAATCAACTGTAGGAACGGGTCCATGCGATTAACTTTTGGAGACATGACGAAGGAAGTCAATGTCTTCAATCTTGGAAGACAACCTAGGTATGTCAATGATCAGACGTTTGAGGTCAATTCTATTGAAAACCTGACAGTGAGCATGAGGAAAGCATGGAGACAGAAACTGAGGCAGAGTTTGATCTGGAGGCTGAGGATTTTAATCTAGACCAGATCGTTGATTCAGCAGTGGATTGGGCATCAAATCCAAATGTACCTCATCTTAGGATTGAAAACCCAGAGATTGCCTCCAATGAAACAACACCTTTCCTAGAGCTAAAAGCCCTGCCTGAACACCTCAAGTACGCCTACCTGGGCGGAAAGGACACCTTGCCAGTCATCATAGCATCCCACCTGACTGAGCAACAAGAGGACAGCTTAATGTCTATTCTGAAAAGACATAGGGAAGCCATTGGATGGACGATGAAGGACATCAAGGGAATAAGTCCAGCTATAGTGCAACATAGAATCCATTTAGTCGATGAAGCAACCCCTAGGAGGGACCCACAACACAGGCTTAACCCTCTCATGCAAGAGGCAGTTAAGGCTGAAATTCTGAAACTATTAGATAATGGGATCATTTATCCCATTTCTGATAGCTAATGGGTTAGCCCTGTTCATGTGGTCCCAAAGAAGGCTGGCTTTACGGTGGTAGAAAATAAGGAAAAAGAGTTGGTACAAACACAACTGCCTACCGAGATTCGTGTTTGTATTGACTACAGGAAGTTGAATGCAGCTACCCGTAAAGACCACTTCCCGCTACCCTTCATCGACCAAATGCTTGAGCGTTTGGCTGGACATGAGTACTACTGCTTCCTAGATGGGTACTCGGGATACAATCAAATCCCCATTCTGTAGAAGACCAGGAAAAGACGACGTTCACCTGTCCGCTCGGAACCTTTGCTTATCGGCGCATGCCTTTTGGATTGTGCAATGCTCCCGCAACGTTCCAACGGTGCATGCTTAGTTTGTTCTCTGACATGGTAGAACGTTTTCTTGAGATTTTCATGGATGACTTCTCCATCTACGGAGATTCATTTGATCAGTGTCTTCATCACCTAGAGTTAGTGCTACAAAGATGCATTGAGAAGAACCTAACTCTAAATTGGGAAAAATGTCACTTCATGGTGAGACAGGGGATTGTCTTGGGCCATGAGATTTCGAGGAGAGGCATAGAAGTGGATAAGGCTAAAGTAGAAGTGATTGCTAAGCTTCCACCACCCAAAAGCATCAAGGATATTAGATCCTTTCTAGGGCATGTTGGGTTCTACCGACGGTTCATTAAGGATTTTAGCAAAATCGCTAGGCCCTTAACCAACCTGCTCGCTAAGGACGTGCCCTTTGATTTCAACGATGAATGTTTCAAGTCATGGGGGAAGCTTAAGCAAGAACTTATTTCTGCGCCTATTATTTCTGCTCCTAATTGGGCCCAGCCATTTGAAATCATGTGTGATGCATCTAATTTTGCTATTGGCGATGTTCTAGGACAGCACATCGATAATAGGCAGCACGTGATTTACTATTCGAGTAGGACCTTGAATGACGCCCAACAGAACTATACAACGACTGAGAAGGAATTCTTAGCCGTTGTCTTTGCGTTAAAAAAGTTCCAACCTTACTTGTTAGGTTCGAAGACGGTGATTTTTACGGATCACTCGGCTCTGAAATACCTCATGACCAAGAAGGAGGCAAAAGCCCGACTGATTCGGTGGATCCTTTTGCTTCAAGAATTTGACTTAGAAATCTGGGATAAACGAGATATAGAAAATGTGGTCGCTGATCATCTCTCACGAATTCCGAATGCACCAACCATCCAAGCTCCGATCAACGAGGATTTCCCAGACGAGCACATCCTAGCCATTCTTAAGGAACCCTGGTATGCGGACATTGTTAATTACTTGGCCACGGGACAATTACCTGCTGACTGGACAAAGCAAGACCAATACCGCTTCTTTGCCCAAGTATGGTACTTCTTCTGGGAAGAACGTATCTTTTTAAGTATTGTCCCGACCAAATTATTAGACGATGCATACCAGAGGAGGAACAGAGGAGTGTGCTCAGCTTTTGCCATGACCTTGCATGCGGAGGACACTTCGGTCCCCGTAAGACTGCAGAGAAGGTTCTACAAAGTGGGTTCTACTGGCCCACTTTGTTCAAAGACTCATATCATTTTTGCAAGTCATGCGCAAATTGTCAGAAAATTGGAAAAATTTCAAGAAGAGACATGATGCCCCTGAACTAGATCCTTGAAGTTGAAATTTTTAATGTTTGGGGTATCGATTTCATGGGGCCATTCCCCAATTCCTTCGGCAACCAGTTCATTTTGGTTGCTGTAGATTATGTCTCTAAGTGGGTAGAAGCTGTGCCAACAAAGATGAATGACAGCAAAGTGGTTGTCAAATTTCTTAAAGATAACATCTTCTCCCGATTTGGCATCCCCAGAGCGATAATTAGTGATAATGGATCACATTTCTGCAACAGAGTTTTTGAAGCTCTGATGCGAAAATATTCCATCAATCACAAGTTATCCACTCTGTACCATCCCCAGACAAATGGGCAGGTAGAAGTCACCAATCGACAACTCAAGCTCATTCTGGAAAAGTCTGTCGGATAAAATCGAAAGGATTGGTCAGTTAAGCTCAATGATACATTGTGGGCTTACCGCACTGCTTTTAAGACAGTTTTGGGGATGTCTCCTTATAGAATCGTGTTTGGAAAAGCCTGTCATCTTCCAGTAGAGTTAGAACACCGGGCCCTCTGGGCCATTAAGCAGCTCAACTTTGATCTGACTAAGGCCGTGAACTTAGGAGACTGCAGATTTCAGAATTAGAGGAGATACGGAATGAAGCCTATGAGAATGCCCGAATTACCAAGAGCAGGACTAAACTTTTCCATGACCAAATCATAACCCGGAAAAACTTTGCACCGGGAGATAGGGTTCTGTTGTATAACTCTAGGCTTCATATTTTTGCGGGGAAGCTGAAAACTCGTTGGTCGGAACCGTTCATTGTGCGCACTGTTTTCCCACACGGTGCTGTGCTTATTGCAGACCCTAAAAACAACATGGAATTCAAAGTGAATGGGCAAAGACTGAAGCCCTTCTTGACCACTGAGCCTATGACTCCGGATGATAGTGTGCTGACTCTTTTTGCCCCGTCATACACCTAACCACAACAAATAAATAAAAAAAAGAAAGAAAAAAGAAAAAGAAAAAAAGATTGTTTATATGCTTACCCCTTCTACATTCTTTTTGACATTTCTTTAGCCTATTCGCACTTGGCCGGCCCGAGTCCACGAAGACGGTGACATCAATTCTTCCCCCTATTTATTGCATTTGCATTTTCATATGCATTCATTAAGGATAATGCATTAGATAGGTGTGGGGGGGTGCTAACACTTTTTATTTTTCCTTTTATTCTTTCTTTTTCTTTCAAAAAAAACTCATACCGTTTATTTAGCCTTAGTGGAATATGCATAACCCACACATACATGCTTGGGATTTAGAGACACACACAACTCTATAAAAAAAAAAACTTGGATAATTGTGCCTCAAGAAGCATGATTACTCACGCAAAAAAAAAATTCTATATACAATAATGTATAAATAAATCTTGATTTCGTGGCCTACTCCACTTGCATATTTGACCTGAAGGGTGTTTTTCGACCTGGTGCCCTAAGACCATCTGGTTTGGGAGTCATCGGTTTGATATGTGTTACATAAGTGAAGTAGGAAGCCTAATGGAACCAAGAATAATAAGTAAATATTAATAAAATTAAAAGATATTCAAAGTTGAGTTGAAAAATCTCAAGCACATCACACTTACACATTATGCATATCTATCTAAAGCAAAATAAAAGAATGAGTTAGAAGTACAAGATCCTTTCTAAATTTAAAGAAAAATCATAGTTTCTTCTTTTATGAAGGCTAAAGTATAAGAGGACTTATGAGGATTAAACCTAATTCTTACATCATTCGGTCATTTTTACTTAGATGATTGAAAGTTCTTTTTCATAAAAAAAATAAAAAAAACTTTCTAACAACTAACTTCTTTTCTTTACTTACTGAATTTTGTGGGTGCAATCCGCTGAAAACCCTCAGGAGACAACACTCCTCCTCTAGGGAAACCTAGAGGTTTAAAGGCTTGTTGCACATGCTCAGTGCAATCGCGTCACCTGCGAAAGTGGTATAATAATTCTCTTATTTTTGTTTTGCTCGGGACGAGCAAAAAGATAAGTGTGGGGGTGTGATTAGTCTCTAATTTTGCATAATTTTCATCACATTCTCATATTTATTTCATGTAAAATTTTGCTAATAAACCTTGCTTGCTTGATCCTAGGTCCATGGTGTGCAAATGAAGAAGAAGACCTAAATCACCATTTAATTGGTGATTAAAAGCCTACCAAGTAGCCATTGATTTTAGGGTGAGGATTTTATCAGCCCAGGGTATCAAATCGCAAATCCAGAAGATTAAGGCATCAGAAGACAGTCTGGGCGACGCGCTGCCCGAAACCAGGCGCGCGCCGCCCTGGCAGGGCGCGGAAACGCGGCCCAGGCCGCGTTTCCGCGGCCCTTTGGGCGCGCGCGCGCATGCGCTTTGGGCCACATGTCGCTCACGTGGCCCCCTTTCCCCTGGTGTCTATAAAAACCCCCTGGGGTCTTCAGTTTGAGCGGATCCAGAGAATAGAGTTGTATTTTTGTGTTTTGTTGCTAGGAATTGTAGTTGCTTTAGTTTTCTTCTTCTAGTTTTAGTTTAGCCATTAGAGTGAAAGAGAGAGAGTGTGTAAGTGTTATATTTGAAGGGTGACAAGCTAATACAAGTACTACTTCTCTTTCTTCTTTCCATTTACTTGTCTTTTCACTTGCTTTTAATTCCTTATTATAGTGTAAATCTTTTTACTTTTTACTTCTCTCTTTTATAGTGTAACTTACCTTCTCTCTACTTCTTTTCTTTTTGTTGCTTCTTTCTTACCATGTCTAACTAACTCCACCATTGCATGGCTAACTAACTACTAACCTACTAATTTCTAACTTCTTGATTGATAACCCGAATGAGTCAATAGTGTCAAACAAGCCTTGTGCAAACGAGAGCTATGGCATCTTAAGACGAGGGTTCTAACTCTAACGTACCTACAAGTATTTACTTTCTTATATTTCATACTTAAATGGTTTTTTGATGATCTATTGGTTTTGTACTTTGCTTGTTGTTGTAAGTTAGAGACTTTCCTTTTAACTTCGCCGATACCATTAGTGCACTCGTGTCTTCCCGTATTCTCGCCTTCTAATGGATCTTGATATGGGAATGTCCGAGTTTTTGCCGTGTAAAGCGAAGTTATAGGAAGAACTTTCACTCGATTTTCACATGAATAGTTCCATTGCATAAGGGTTATGCTTGCCTATGATCCATCGTGAGGCTACATCTTCAAGAAGTTAGGGATTAGTGGGAGCACTTAGTAGAAAGTTAGCCATGCACCTTTACCATTAAGAAAAACCCACTTTTATAAACCACCAAAACATTTTCCAACAATTCTTCAAACAACTTTTTTTACTTTTCAATTCTTTATTTGGAAACAAAGAACTTTCTTTCTTCTTGAACTTTGAAGCCGCATCAAGCTTCCATCGCTCTCCCTCCTTGTGGATACGACCCGTATAGCCACTTCGCTACTACGGAAGAATCGCAAAAGTAGTAACATCAACCCATACTTCCTTCTCTTATTTCAGTGCTTGCTTTTTGTCGATCAACCTCCTCAGTTGTCTTCATGGTGACCAACAGGTCCCCGTGGTCAAGGTGGACAATGAATTGATTAAGGTCCAAATTGATGGAATCAATGTCTATCCCTAAATAAATTTTCCTCACCAAGTCCGGGCAGTAAAAGGTATCACAATTAGAGTCATCATACACCAACCCATACCACTGTCTCTCTCGAATCTTATCTAAGAAAACGGTCCCATAACCCTAAACATCATTTAATATTCTAGCAAAATCTTTTTCAGGAAATATGGTAGGAGCCATAATCTAAATCTGAAGTAAAAATAAAGAGAGATGGGAAAAGAATTCGCAACCCTCTCCCGAAAATCTTGGGGGGAAATAATCCATGGACTTGCCTGGAACAAACAGACAACCAAACCAGAAACGAGGAGAAGAATGGAGATGTGCTCGGAAAATCGATGGGGGAACACTGGCGCCGCGTCTCTGGCCTCATAGAAGCCGTGAAAATGCCGCAATTATGGGGTAGGCGCGGCTTTTTGGTGGAGAGAGGGAGGGGCTCGGGTGCATGTGCAGAGCCTAGGCTCCTCTCTTCAGATCTGAGAAGAAATTTGGGGTAGGTTAAGGGAGAGGGAGAGGAGAGTATAAATAGGGGTAGAAAAAGGAGATTTTCAAATTAGCCCTAGGGTAAAGGGTTATTTACAAGTATACAAGGGGTGATTATATCATATAAACAATAATTATAAAGAACCCCTAATCTTTATTTTATTTACACTTCTATTTTTAATTTTATTATTTTTTTATTTGTGGTGTGTGGATGGCTGTAAAATGGAGCGAAAAGACTTAGCACAATTTTAGCCTGTGACTCAGGCTCAGTGGTCAGGAATGGCTTTAGTCTTTGCCCATGTACCTTGAATTCCTTATTACTCATTGGATCGAAAATTATCACATCACCATGTGGAAAGACGGTGCGCACAATGAAGGGTCCGGACCAACGAGTTTTTAGCTTCCCCATGAAAATGTGAAGCCTATAGTTGTATAGCAGAACCTTTTCCCAGGGGCAAAGTTTTTCCAGTTGATGATCTGGTCATGAAAATTTTTCATCCGGCTCTTTGTGATTCTTGCATTCTCATAAGCCTCATTTCGTATTTCCTCCAACTCTGAGAACAATCTCCTTAGTTCAATGGCTTTAATCAGATCAAAATTAAGTTGCTTAATAGCTCATAGGGCTCGGTGTTCTAACTTGACAGGCAGATGACAGGCTTTTTCAAATACAGTTTTATATGGAGAAATCCCCAGGACTGTCTTAAAAGCAGTTCGGTAAGCCCATAATGCATCGTTTAGCTTGACCAACCATTCTTTTCAGTTTTGTCCTACTGTCTTTTCCAAAATGAGCTTGATTTGTCGATTGGTTACTTCAACTTGCCCATTTGTTTGGGGTTTTACTGGGTGGATAACTTCCGAGTGATGGAGTATTTTCGCATCAGAGCCTCAAAAATCCTATTGCAGAAATGTGGCCCATTATCACTAATTATAGCTCGGGGGTGCCAAAACGGGAGAAGATGTTTTCCTTGAGAAATTTGACAACCACTTTGTTGTCATTGGTCTCAGTAGGCACGACTTCTACCCATTTTGAGATATAATCTACTGCAACCAAGATGAACTGGTTGCTAAAGAAATTTGGGAATGGTCCCATGAAGTCAATGCCCCAAACATCAAAATTTCAACTTCGAGAATCTGGTTTAGGGGCATCATGTCTCGTCTCAAAATCTTTCCTGTCTTTTGACAATTCTCACATGACTTACAAAAATGGAATGAGTCTTTGAATAAAGTGGCCCAGTAAACCCACTTTGTAAAACTTTCTTTGCGGTTTTGTGATAGGGAAAAGAGTAGTGGAGTAGAATTGCACAAATATTCAATAAAAGAGAGAAGGTTTAGAAACAACTTTTGGTGCTTACTCACTCCGAAATGTATTCACAAAGTTAATGTACTCCTTCCGAATCTCCGTAATAGTATAGCTAATACGGGTCGATCCTCAGGGAGAGCTCGCGATAGAAGCTTTAACGGTCGAATGATGAGGAAAGGAAACGAGTGTTCTTCTAAGTTCAAAAGAATGAAAAAGACATAAAAAAATAGATGAAAGAATTTGTGGTGGATTTGTACATGGAAAGAAAAGCGATGCAAAGAAAGAAAGAGAATTCGAAAACTATACTATCTTTAGAAAGAAAACTAAGAGAAGAAAACTTTGAAGAACTTTTAGATGGGAGAAATCATGACTAGCTAACCTTTCTAATTTGCTAACTTACTAATCTCCATTATAGTGATGCTTGCCTCATGTTGATTCATCGGCAAATGTTTGTCTTGCTTGTTGGTCAAGTTACTTTCCCTTTTGATGGATGGGTGATCTTCTTGGACTTGTCTTATAGCCTCATTGATTTCATCGGCTCTCAAGATAGAATTTCAATGGTGGAATCGAGGAGTGTCACTCAAGGGATGCTAAGGAAGAAGATACAAAATTCATTAGTCATTCAAAGCCATACATAAAGTTAGCATTGAAGTAAGAAAGTTGTACAACAAATAGCATATGGTTGGTGCTCCATCTCCATGTTCCATCAAGGCACTTGTTCTAAAGACAAGGCTCTAAATGAGGCACACATGAATCATATGGAATTACAACAAGAACTTGCCAAGAATGAAAGTAACCCATCGGGGATGAAAGAGACTCAACATTTGCAAGATTAAGAATTAGCAATCACCCAAGAGTTAGAAGTTAGCAAAGTTAGTGGTTAGCTAGTCATGTTAGAAGAAGTTAGCTAGCCATTACAAGAGAAAGAAAACAACAAGACATTATGCTATGAAAGTAAAGCTTGAATGAAATAAAGCAAGAAATGTAAAGCACTAGAAAATGCAATAGATGAGAAAGGAGATTGGATTAATCCTTGCTTCAAGTTGTCACACCTTGGATTACAAGCTTTCACTCTCTCTCTAACTCTCTCTTGCAGAATTTCTAGGAGGAAGAAGAAGACTAAGAGCACTAAAACCTAGAGAAAAACCTACAAATTACAAGCTCTTTCCTCTAGTCTCTCCTCAGTCTCTCGCACTGGCCCTGATGGTCTATTTATAGGCTTCATAAGAGAAGGTCTAGAATCCAGACTGTTGGAGAAAATCTCGGGCTCAACGGCCAGATAACTGCCGCGGATCCGCGGCCAGAGCCGCGTTTCCGCGGCAGAATCTTGGTCGTTGCGCCAGCGATTTCTGTTGCCAAGTTGTTACGTTCTGTTAGCCACCTGGATCTTCTAGATTGCTGACTGGGCTCGTGGATGTCTCCAGATCCTGGGCTCAACTCTTGGGCTTCTCTTTTGGGCCTTGATTAATCCCCTTTAATTCATGATAATTCCATGGATTTTTGGGCCTCTTCTTCATTAATATTGGACCTGCAAAAATAGAGAGAAAAAGAGTAAAAAACACATTTTTATTTATATAATGCATGGTATGGATGTGGAAAAAATATGCAAAAATGAATAACAATCACACCCCCATACCTAGCTTTTGCTCGTCCCTGAGCAAAAAAGAAAGAAAAGAAAAATCCTAACAAGATTATTACACCACTTTCGTAGGTGACACGATTGCACTGAGCACGTGCAACAAGCCGTTAAACCACTAGGTTACCCTAGAGGAGGAGTGTTGTCTCCTGAGGGTTTTCAGCGGATTGCACCTACAAAATCCATAAAGAAAAATAAAAGTGTTAGTGAAAATTTTGATCCATGTTTTAAAGATTCTTACTTGAGTTATAGGTTTCAGGTTACCCTAAACTTGTCATTTTTCTTATAAGCGTCTATTTAGAGTTTTGTTTTCAACTTAGGTTAAGTTTTTAAGGAAGAGATCAAAACCGGATTTTGCATCAATCCTAGTATATATACATCTATAAATATGAAGGATCTTTCTTAGACTAAGTTTATTTATTTACTAATATATATAACAATATTTTTTTTTTCTTTTTTCTTTTTATATACAGTATTTATTTATTTACATTTCCTTAGATTCCTTAGGCTTTCTAATTTACCCTTGTAACGAGCCTCTTACCGATGACTCCCAAACCAGTCGGTCTTAGGGCACCAGATGAGAAAACATCCCTCGGGTTCGAGGACTCGAGTAAACTAGGCCACGAAGGAATTAAGGACTTAACCACCTTTAGGCGTGATTGGTAATGCTTCTTGAGGCACGACTAACCAGCTTAATTAGTGGCTAAGTATTTATTTAGTTATTTATATACATATGTATTTTTATTTTTTCTTTTTATTTTATTTTATATATATATATATATATTTTTATTATTATATATATATGTAGATAAAGTCACAAAGTCTTTGATTAATCCTTCAATATGTTTAATGTATATATCCTAAAGAAAGAATTAAAATCTAGTAATCTTTCTTATCCTTTATTACTTAACCTAAAAATCCAACAAAACTCCTCTTTTCAACTTATAATTAGAAATCATAGTTAAGAGCTTCCTTAATCCCTAAAGTCAAGCTTGTTTCTTTAAACATGGATCAAGAATTTCTTTTTTTTCTTTTTTTTATAATTTTTTTTATCTTTTGATGAAATGTAAAATCTAAAAGAAAATAGAAAATCTATAAAGAAAGGTAAAATCTAAAAGAAATAAAAACCTAAAAAGAAAATGAAAATCCTAGAAAATAAAAAGTCCTAAAAAGAAAATGAAAATCCTAAATTAGAATCTACCCCCCCATACCTATCTCATGCATTGTCCCCAATGTATGCAAGATAAAAAGATGCATGAAATAGGTAAAAAGTATGAAATCACTCCCTCCGTCGCTTTGGACCAGCGGTGGTGCTGGGTCCAGCCGACTGTGACCGCCGTAACCCCGCCTCAATGCGGTCCAACCTAGAGGATTGCTCCTCCACCTTCTTCCTAAGTCTTACCTGCCCCCTAAAAATCTTCTTCATGCCCTTCCAGATGGTGGACATGAAGGCTCGTGAATCAGTTGGGGGATCCTGACGCCAAAATTGAGGCTCATCTTCCTCCTCTAAACTTTCCTCAGAAGAGGACTCCACCGGTATATCTTCAGGCTGGACACTAGGAGTCCAAACCGCGTGCAAACAACTGTTATAGGAGCTGGTGGGTCGCTCTGGTGTAACAAAAACCCGGGCAAATGAATCAAAGACATCTGTTTTCCATTATGTTTCCAAAGGGGAAAACTTACAAAAAGAGTTTGAGGAGCTAAATTACAAGTATTCTTAAAAAGATTACAAGTAGATCTCCTCAGAGATTCTGGAGAAGTGTGCCGATAGGAGTCTGGTCAGCGCGCGACCACTTTGTCCCTTTGACGATGCGAGCGATGAGATTCCCTTCTCGCCTGGTTCGGGGAATCAGAGAATAGAAGGTTGGTAGAACCCTCTTGCTGCTTCTCAAAATCGCCTTCAATTAGGAATTCCTTCTCGCCTGGTTTCGGAGATTCCTTGAGAAGAAGGACGATGTTAGGGTATCAACAACCTGGATAGAGAAAGCAATTCTCTAAAAGGTCTCTGAATTCGAGAGCGCACGGTGCGTTATGAAGAAGCCTCTGCTTGTGGAGTCCTCTTGTATGCATGCGTCGTGGTCCGTATGCGTGCCTCTCCTTGTACCCCTGGCGGGCTATTTATAGGGAGAGCAAGGGTATAATCGTCCCTTGAAAAATAGAAACAGATTGAATCGAATCTGTTTGAATCCGAAAAATAGCCTTGCTGCGAGGCTAGGATCAGCTTCTGCGAAGCTAGAATTGGCAGGTCGGTTGATCTTCTTGATCCTTTCCATATCGTTGGAGGATTTCCCCTGATCTTCTTACTCGTTTTAAGAGAGTCAAGAGATAGTGGCAATCAACTGCCAAATTTGATCTCCGATTTGATCTTAATTGGATTTAATCTGATTGGATCCGATCTCATCCGGAGATTTGATTGGTCAAAGGTGACCATAGCAGACCAATAGCGGAGCTGCCCGCATTGAGCTCGTAGCGGGGCTAGAGGCAGCTTCTGGCGAAGTCCGAAAGAAACCCTTTGGCGGAGCTGGAAGTCCCCTGTGGCGAAGTTGCGAATTAGCTTCTTGGCGAGGCTTCGAATGGCTTCGAGGCGATGTCGAGTGATATTAGCCTCTCAAGCGAGGCTATCCCTTTGGGCTAATGCGATGCTAAGTGTTAGCACCTTAGATCTGCTGAGGTCTATTCAGAAACAATCCAGGTTCACTGTCTGCTTGCTGGATCAGTGGAGTCCAAGTTGCTTCTTTGTCCCTGGAGACGGGTGAAAACTGGTCTTCAGCTTGTCTGTCACTTGTCTTTTGTAAATGTCAACAATTTTAGACATTGTTCGGACCAATAAGAATCTTGTCTTTTTTAAGTGTCAACAAGACCCCCTTCAAAGTTTTCAGAAGTCTGCAATGGCTTAGACTTTGAAATACTTTGAACTGCTTTGATTGGTAGTGTGTGGAGTATGAACGTCGCCATGATGGTTGAGTTCAGCTTCGCTTTAAATCCTACTTGGGATGTAGATTCGCCAAGGAATCATGTAGACTCGCGTCTGGGTAGCTCCACATCTGGGCTTCTGGAGATACGTTCGCCCTGGAGCGTTTGTCGCTTTCCCGAGGCCAACTGCCGTGGGCCAGTTACGAGGAGGATTACTCCTTTCTTCGTGCTGATCGAGGGAGATATTCTCCGATTTGCACGTTTCCAAGGAGGATATTCCCTTTCTTCAAGGCGTAATAAGTGCCTTTGTGAGGGAGACGTTTCTCCCTTCGCACGGTTCCAAGGGAAACCGTCCCTGTTCTCAAGGCGCCGTAAATGCCTAAATGCGCTCGTGCTTCCATGCTTGAGGTGGCAGCGCTCAGGCCATGGGGCCTATAAATAGGACACTTGAGGTCCTCTGAAGAGAGAAGTGATCTGCTCTTCTTCTCTCTCTTGGTTGAGAGAGATACTCAGATCTCTGAATTAGTGGGAATGCCCACTCTGGTTATTATCCGGCCAAGGACCGGTAAGTCTTGATCATTCAACGACTTCACCGATTTTAGGAATTCATCTCCCTTAATTCAGCTTTAGCGGGTGCTTCAGGGATTAACTTCCCTTGTTCTCCATTCAACTGATCTGCGGAGAAGGATTTCAGCATAGCTTCTCAGCGAAGCTATCATTCTGACTTGATCACAGAAAGATTATTGCATGTTAAGTCCGCTGCACAGGAAAAACTTGGGACTTGGTATCTTCAAGGTTGAGCCAGTCTTGCCATATAGGTGAAGCTAAGACTGTGTCCCATAGGATCAGTCTGACTTAGCCATATAGGCGAGGCTAGGACTTGGCGTTTGCTGAGCCAGCCCATCGCTGCTGTGCGAGCGAGGCTTATCCTCTGCTCCAATCGAAATCGGATTACTTCGCCCCAAAGAATTCGGCTTTAGTGCTTTTGCAGTGTCTTTTATGTTTAACTGCTAACTTGCTCCAATTTTGCATTGCAGTGAGCTATGTTCGCCGGTCTTGTGTCTTGATGAAAGAGACCGAAAAGTTGCCTTATGCTTCCCAGTTGAAGCTTTACTTTTAAGCAGGAGGAACAACTTGGGGCAGCTGATGTGTGTCCCAGACGCTATTGGCAGCCTCTTATACGAGATGATTCGTTCTGAGGTGAGGCTGGTAGCCGCTTATCTGAGATGATCCACTTCGGGAAGGCGGATGTCACACCTGTGAGATCACTGACATCAGTGCCAATTCCCATTATAGGTGATCTATCGTGTTGGCGGTGATAAGTTCATTGCCAACTTTAACTTTGGTGATCCAGCTTCCTGGTGGCAAAATACACCATTTTTGTAGAGAATTATGGCCGTGTCCTCGTGGTACAACTGGTTACGGCCTTGTGCAAGAGGAAGCCTTTCGTGTCCAGTTGGTCTGGTCTGGAAGCAGATAAACCACTTGTATGCCTTTTGCGCAAAATGATCTTGCTGAGCAATTGAATCTGTTGTACGAAACACAACCTTGATGTAGCATTAATGTACCTTTGCTCTTAAATCAATGAAAGTTTATCTTCTGCTCAACTGATTTTTGCCTGCCCTTCATTGAGAATTTGGCCACAACGGGGCTGAACTTCGTGCGGAGTTAAGGACAAGGTCCTTTTTTGAATGAGCTTCGCGTGAAACTGGCATGTCGGCGAACTGTGCCTTTAGTGGGCTAAGGCAACCCTTTTGGCGAAGTTCTTGATGAACTTGTGCGAAGTCCGCACTTTGATTCATTGGCGAAGTTAAGCCTTAGTGGCTGAATCAGCGCTTCTCGGGAAGGCGCTTTAGGCGGCGTTTCAAATTAATTTGAAACGACAGCCTGTACTCTTTTCGAGGCGTCGTTTCAGGCGCTGATGGCCTATAAAAGCCCGATCGGGCTGAGAGAAAATCATCATTTCTGTTTGAATTTTCCAGAGTACTTGACTCTTCTTCTTTTTCTTTCTCCTTGTTCAAGAGTTCAAGAACTTCCGTAGTTCTTCAATGGAGCCCAAGAGACGAGCGGAAAAGAAGTAGCAACTTCTGCAGCGTAGGGTCCTTCTCCTCCTCCGGCCATCGAACGACCAATCGCCGGTAGGGAACTTTCCCTTTTGATTAGACACTGTCGTCTCTCCTTTAAGGCTGACTTCTGGCTGTCCTTGGATAAATCCAACATGAGTCCAATTCCCTTGATTTCTTGATCGGGAATCCAAGAACTGAAGAGTTCTTCCTCAAGCTTCCAAGCGAAGTTAACCTTTAGGCGGTTCACATCCTGTTGAATGACAGGATGCGAAGCTGTCCTTTGAAATTTGACAGAAAAGGACCGTAATGCCCTTCTGACGAAGTTATCCTTCGAAGTTTTGTCACATCCTGTTGTTCGAAGCTAAGCTTCTAAAGCGAAGCTAACACTTGGATGTTTTCCTGCATCCTGTCCTCGTGTGGGACGCGGAGTTACACTGCAGCTGCGAAGCTAAGCTTCGGGACGAAGCTATCGTTTAGGCCAATCCTTGCTCAGAGGGCGAGACTATGCCTTGTCAAATTTTGCGTTCTGATTTTAGCCTCTTTCGGCTGATGAACTAATCATAGTTTCTCTTATTCCTGCAGTACACTACACTCCTGGTCCTTCAAACAACCTGTTCGGGACGACCATGGGACCGGATGGCAATATCAGCTTGCAATTTCAAGGGCAGGCTTCTATGTTCCAGTGAGCGGAGCTCCATCGTTCGGGACACGCTCATTTATAGCGGTGATCAATATACCACGAGGAGTATCCTGACCACAGCTCCCCTTGAAGATGTCGACCGTCGAGAGTTTATAGGAAAGCCCGATTTCATGTTCGGGGATGCCGCACCAGACCCTGACCACCAACTACATGCAGGGGAAGGGCAGTGGATTTTCATGTTGGATGGCGAGAGCTTCTTCCTTCCGTCCAACAAGCGCCATTTTTCTTTGTCTTCCTTCCAGTGCGTGACGCAGGCTCGGAAGATGTTGTGGGAAGTGAGCCGGAGTACTGACTCTGTTCACATAGGAAAATTGATGCTTCAATCTCCTGGTTATGCAAGAGCGGGGCCTCCTCATTGCATAATGGGCCTGCATCCTGGGAATGTGTCGCGAGACATCCCAGTGGGAGAAAATCCTGCAGTGGGCGTTGACCTTTGGCAACCAATTCTTCAAGGTTAATGGGAAATACCCGGCTACTGACTTCAGGACTCCAGGCTGGATTCACCCTCCGAAGGCATGGTGGGTGGATTTGACTACCTACATCCTTGCTCATTTCGAGGAGGATTTGGAGGGGCTAAACCTCTATGAGGCCGTCAGGGCGACCTGCCACGGTATTGAGATGAACGTGGCGTGCTTTTACGCCATTTTTGAATTGTATTGCCCAGCTTCGGGGACTTTCTTCCCCTGTCGGTGAGTTGGGTATGGCCTTGCATGAGATGTGGGAAGTCTTACTCTACCTTTGGGTCTCTCCCATATGAAGAATATTTCCCGTGCGAGGCAGAATTGGCTCTTCTGGAGAAGCAGGAGCCTGCCTTGTTCGAGACCTACAGGGAGCTAATGTGCCACTTGTATATTTGCTCCAGTATGCATGGGGGCAATAAGGGAACCTCCTGTAGCTTGAAAAGCTGGGGAGACTATTTGTTCCCAGATATGGAGAACTGACCTGAGGCAGCACATTGCGGAGTTGCTGATGAAGACATCTTTGACCAGATGCAAAAGCAGTCCCAAGGGGATCTAGTTGTGAAGGAAGACGATGGTCCCTATGAGCAGGGTGATGTTCTTTGAAGCTTCCATCATCAGGCTCACAGGCCGATGTCCTGGAAGGCACTTCTGGCTGGTTTCCTAACAGTCTGGCTGAAGAGGTGCGTGGTGCCGTCTTCTTCGGGTGACATCGTTCATCCGAATGTTTTGCTGCCCGTTTGTTCGTTTGGTTCATGGTCGCCGTCTGAGACTTCTTTCGGCCATGGTGTGCTGTATCCAGAGAGGCCTTCGTGCATTGACAGAGGCTTTTTGCAGGCCGCCAACGACGAAGCGTGGAAAGGGGACCATTTCGCCCCGCGACGGACCTAACCCCAGAATAGGTCTGCCGTATACTTACTTGATGGCGTGGTTCGCCTTGCATTGTCCTTCTCTAATCGAAGCTGGAGAGGATCCCCCGCAGGATGTTCGAATGGCGCTCCTCCGCCGATTCGAAGGATGCTCATGGCAGAAGAAATACGTGGCTGAGGCCCGTAAATTAGTACGTCGCTATGACGTCTATAGTCTCTTCTGCTATTTTCCCGTATTCGGGGTGCAGGCTATGGGGAAGAGTTCAAAGATGCGGGGGAGGGGCATTCGTCCCTGAGCCGGGGAATTTTTGAGTGGCTGGTCTGCATCCGGCCCTCGCATTTATTGTATAGAAGCGGGGACACCTGCTACCTGGAGCCCTATGTTCCAAGTCGGTTTGCCCGTCAGTTTGGGTATGACCAACTATACGTGGGCAATCCGAATCTCAATTTGGCTTTCATGGGGAGCCTTATTGATGGGGCCCGTGCTTGGCGATTCTTTACCGCAGGCGGTACCGGGGCGCGGCTGCGTACGCCGTTAAAGAATCCCAATCTCCTAATGACCCTGTGCTTTTGCCAGTGGTACGCCACTTCCAACTCCACACCTCTTGGGTTCAATGCTAACAGCTCTGGTGTGAAGTTAATTTCTCAGCGGCTGAGACAGAAGGCTTCTGATAAAAGGAAAGGCAAAAGGGTTCGCACTCCAGGTATAGAGGAGTTTGTTGCTGTGGAAGACAGCGAGGCCTCAGATGCCGAGAGTCTCGCTTCGAGGTGGGAGCGGGAGCTGAGACTCCTGCAACTGGCTCTGGCGTGATGGGGACGACTCCCTCTCGCTGTATAGAAGAAGTGGAGGAAGAGGATTCCGAAGTCCACTTCAAAAGAAAGCGGGCATGTAGCTCCGTAGGAAATCATAGGCGAAGAAGCCCCGCCGCCAAGCTCCTACGATTGTCGTAGAGGGTCATCCCTCTGCAACGATTCCTCCTGCTGCCCCATTAGCAGCTGAACCGTCGGTTGCTGAGCCGACTAGCGGTGAATTCGCTCCGGGTCTGGGTAAGATTAACCCTGTCAATATAATATGCCTTTTTGTGTGTTCCCATTGACTTATTATCAATTCTTCTTGAATGTAGGAGCTGAGGCAGCTGAAGAGCAAGGGGAATATTATGATCCCTTATTTACTTATGGAACTGAAGCTGGTTCCTGTGCCCGTCCGGAGGAGTCCGGAGGTGATGTGGCCGACATTGGTCCCTCGGGCACTGGGACTTCTAAAGGAAGTCCTAAGGCATCGAGCTCTATCGGGTGGTCCACAGGATACTCGGCAAGCGAAAGCGAGCCGGCTATTCGTGCTGATTCTGCCAAAAATTTTCTGATGGAGCCCCTGGAGACTGATGTGGCTGACAAGATGTTTGAGGCGACATCATCCTTTGGTATTGTCCTAACCTCTTGGCTTCTTCTGCATGTAGTGTCCTGACTAACCGCAGTCTTGTTACAGGTGTTCGGCCTCAAGATGCATCAGCTTAAGAGGGCCCGGAGATTTCCCGAAGGGTCAAGGGGTGATGATGGTAGTGAAAAGTGCATTTTATCATAACATTTACCATCACATTTTCATATTTATTCATTTAATTCTGCACATTTATTAATATTTTGTAATTTATTGTGTGCAGGCCTCGAAATAATAAAAAGAAAGAATTAAAGCCTAAAAAGAGCCCAAAAGCCCACATTCAAAGCCCAAGTGCAAAAGTGCAAATAACAAATGTCAAAATTGCAATTACACAAGGGCAATAGTTACAAATACTAAAAGAAGAGGGAAGGATAGACTTTTATTCAACCCTAAATACTTGCAGGATGAGGATAAAAGATAAAAGGAGAAGAAGTGCAAAGATAAAAATTCAAAAAAAAATTCGGATTCAGACTGTACACATTTTAGTATTCAGATCATAACTTTTGCTACAGATATGCAAATCCGATGATTCAAGATGCTCCAGACAGAAGACTAGAAGACCTACAACTCTATGTTGATCAAACATTCCAATTCAATCCGCAGATAATACATATTCGGTGATCAACATGATAACAAGTTGCAGGACAGAGTTGTACTGGGACTCTATCTTCCAGCTCCTATAAATACCCCTGCAGAGTAACAGAGAAGGGCACACAGAAAATACAGAGCAAAAATCTAGGGTTTCTTTTAGGCTAGTTTAGGTTTTTCTTTTTCCTTTTGTAATTTTTATGTAACTGAGAGGAGAGGATATTTTCATGGAGGAAGGAGATCAGCTTGTATTGAGGTGACATCGATGTAAGTAACATTTTCCTTCATTGTTAATAAAATCAATTCGAAGTTTGTTTCTTTTTATTTATTATTCTTCTATTATTGTTTTCTTCTTGTTCTTCTATTTTGGTTTATTTTCTCTGATGTCTTGCAAACTGTGAGAACTGGTCGCTTCGAGACTGCTAGCCGAAGAAGAGCCCTTGATGGCTTATGGCGATGAACAGATTCTATATCCCATGCTTGAACGCCTTCGAAGACAAAGTAAGTCGTAGCAAAAGGATCAAAGGTAAGCATGACTGAAGAGGTAGGTATGTATTTTTCTAGTTTATAATCTTCTTCTTTCTTCTATTTCTTTAGATTAGATGACAAACTCCACTTCTTTCCAATTTATTTCTCCCACTTCATTGTAAATACCATTGTAAATAATAAAAATAAATAAAAAAGAGATAACTTACTTAAACGCTTCCATCGCTAGTCCCTCCCTGAGGATCACGACCCGCATAGCCATTGCTACCGCGGATTAGAATTGAGCACATGCACATCCTTACTTCTAAATCTGATATTCTATATTTGTTTGTGCAGGTAAAAACTCAATCAAAATTGGCGCCGTTGCCGGGAGGGACGGTAAGTTATTCTTAATAATAAAAAAATTATTAACTAATTCGTTTATTCTTTTCTATTTGCAGGTTTGAGAACAGAAAAACAACAGCAGAAGTGGACATATAGCAACTCTGTGCCTCTGCCCTAGAAGGCAGAGCAGCAGAGCCTACTCATCTGCCGCGAAAACGCGGCAATAGCCGCGGATCCGCGGCAATAGTAGTGAACTACTGACGTATCTTTCTGCAGGTTGCTAAAAAGTGCAAGATTGGTTTTCTACTCTGTTAAAATTTGTTCTGTAATAAACCTGTATACTACTAATTAATTCAACAGTAAAATATTTGTTGTAAAAGATAAAAATTGATTAGACGTTTGCATCCTAGGCACGTGTTCTTTTCAATTCCTTTATTTTACTGTTGAAGAGTGCTGGAGCAAGGTACGTACGCATTGCATATAGAATAGGACTCATCTCTTGGTTGATTTTCATGCTTTGAGTGAATCTTATTTACATATCTTGTACACTTGCACAAAAATATCTTAAGGGCATAACCCATTAACAAGATAAGGTGGGGATTTCATCACCCTTCCTTGGCCCCAAAATCATATTCCAAGCATTCACAACACTAACCCTAATTAAAAATTGACTAGACGTTGGCCCTAGGGACTTCTCGGACTCAATTAGGAGATTATCCTAAGGGGGAACGGTGTTGGAAGTTGACTCTTGCCAAATCAGTGTCTAGGAAGGGGATTGAGGGCCGAAAGCCTGAAGATTGGTGGTTATTTAATTAAGGAACGTCTTTGACGGAAAACCTCCCACCACTCTTGCCCTGACCTGGCTGATTAACTTGTGGTCAAAGTCTGCACCCTACCTCCGTGGACAGTCTAACCAGTTAGGAGTCGTCTAGGTCATAGGTCTACCCTAACTTAGGTTAGAAATTTTTCTTTTTTGTTTGTTTATTTGTTTGTTTTCTTTTTTTGTTTGTGTTTATGTGATATGGCATATAACAATTTTTCCAATTTTAATCCATATTACACACCTTTTTCGGATATTACCAACCGGCATATGATAATTTTGACCAACCTAGTGTGCCGGAATGGTCTTATCCGAATGACTATAACCCATGCCCCCATCTTATGACCATAATTTTTATACTTTCAACTCTTCACAGAGTTCATGGGGTTTCAATTCCCCCGAGTCAAATTCTCAACCAATTTGTCCTCCGTCTCCACCTTGTCCACAATATTCCCAAGATTCATACTCAGATCCACCCATTCAGAATAGAAAACCATCTATCCGGGAAATGATGAGTATGCACGAGTCCAAGCAACAACCACCATCAATCTTAGACATGATGATGCGTGAGTCCACCGACTCACAACTTCATCACGATTACACTTCCTTTTTCCAAGTCCAATCACAAAAGAGGCTTGAAGCCATGACTCAGGCTAGATTAGCTCGTGAGCATGAACTAGATATGATGGTTCAATCTTTGTGTTCTCCATATCCGGCCAATTCTAATATCGCTGACCACTCTCTTAGAGCCGACGAACCAAGTGCTTTGGACAACAAGATTCTAATTCAGTGCCATCATGTGAACTTGCCGAAACTTCAAATAACTTGGCAAGTTTTTCCTTTCCTGAAATAGATCTTGAGCATGAATATGATCATGATCTCCCCCCTGATGATTCAATTTTACTTCCTGATTCAATAATGACTCCGGTGTCTCCACCTGATTTCACTTCCCGAGTCAACATTGGATCCTGTTCCAATTCATCATGAATTTGAATCACCCATTTGATGATCATATTGAACTTGACCAATTGTGCAATTTTGAAAGTCCCATGGATAAATTGGCAAGTTCTCATTTTTATATGAGCTGAATGAGATATGTGACCTAGATTCTCAAATCTATGATCAAGTTCAAATTCCCGAATCATTGTTGACTCCTGTTTTGTTACCCGACTTAGGTAATATTTTAGAGTCAGTTTTGATTCCCACACCTATCATTCCTGAACTTGAATCACCAACATTGAGTCACATTCCATTATGGGAAGATTATTGTGGACTTGAGCTTCAACTTATTGATTTGGACCACTTCCTGAACCTAGCCCGACTCCTGAACCATTACTTGATTTAAGTTTCTTTCCTGAGTCGGTATTCGTTCCCGTACTTCCCCACGTCAAGTCAATATTCCATCTTTTCATACTCCATTTTGGGACAAGGAGGTTGACACAATAGACTCTGAAATTTATTATGAAATTTGGAAATTTGATGGGGTGGAAATTTTAAAAGATAATAATACATACATTTTAGTGGGTTATATCAGAAAAATTTCTGGTGGGTTCCCCCGAATTCCACAAAAAGTAGATTGGGCCGCATTTCATGGACCAATTAGACCACCACCGGAGCCACCACCTTAAGGTAACTTCTGCCTTCCCTTCTTCTTTTTCATGCATATATGCATTCATTCATACATTGAGGGCAATGTATGAGATAAGTGTGGGGGTAGGCTTTACTAACATACTAACATAGTTAGAAACTAACAAAATTTGCTAAAAAAAAAATTATAAAAATTATAAAAAGGACTATATTTTGACTTATCTTTTGAAAGAAATCTAAGTTAATCTTAAGAATTAGAAAAATCATGATTGATTTCTAAAAACTTGGTCAAATAAATAAATTGTTTAATTTTTAGGTATAGGAGGAGAAATTGAATCAGTAGTTAGTCTTAATTTTTACCTTAATGAAATGTGCATACCTAATGCATATCTAGGATTCTAAGACAAAGACCTTTGTGCCTCATATATATATATATATATAAAAAATCACTAATTAAGCTGGATACATGTGCCTCAAGAAGCATAAGTATCATGCCTAAAGGTGAGTAAATAAAGTCCTTAGTTTTTGGGGCCTAGTTCACTCGAATTTGAGTCCGCGGGGTGTTTTCTCACTTGGTGCCCTAAAGCCGACTGGTTTGGGAGCCACCGACTTTAAGTTCGCTACATGGGTGGATTAGAAAGCCTAATAAAACTAAGAAATATGAGATATGTATTAACACATCTAATAGTCAATTAGTTAGGTATGAGGGCCTCAAGAAGCCTTGATACTTACACAAAGAAAATTAGATGAGTTATACATGCTAAAAAAAAAATTTGAAAAAAAAATATTATTAACATATCTAATAGTCAATTAGTTAGGTATGAGGGCCTCAAGAAGCCTTGATACTTACACGAAAGAAAATTAGATGAAGTTACAAAAAAATAAAGAGGCATGAGAGTCCAAGTTAAGCAATTCCTAGTAAAAACATAAGGATGCATATGATTTTTGGTAACGAAAAAGACTATATTAGAAGTTCAATTTTGACCCTTACCTAAAATGGATAACAATTTACTTTTTAAAGACTAAGTCTAAAGAATGAATAAAAATGATAATCCTAAAACTTATAGACTACTTAGTCTTTGCAAAAGTATTTCAAATATTTTCTTTTATGGATTTTGTGGGTGCAATCCGCTGAAAACCCTCACGAGACAACACTCGTCCTCTAGGGTAACCTAGAGGTTTAACGGCTTGTTGCACGTGCTAAGTGCAACCGTGATTCCTACGAAAGTGAGTTAGGTTAGATTAATTTTATTTTCTTTTTCTTTTCTTTGTTTTTACTCGAGGACGAGCAAAAAGATAAGTGTGGGGGTGTGGGATGGTAGTGAAAAGTGCATTTTTATCATAACATTACCATCACATTTTCATATTTATTCATTTAATTCTGCACATTTATTAATATTTGTAATTTATTGTGTGCAGGCCTCGAAATAATAAAAAGAAAGAATTAAAGCCTAAAAAGAGCCCAAAAGCCCACATTCAAAGCCCAAGTGCAAAAGTGCAAATAACAAATGTCAAAATTGCAATTACACAAGGGCAATAGTTGCAAATACTAAAAGAAGAGGAAGGATAGACTTCTATTCAACCCTAAATACTTGCAGGATGAGGATAAAAGATAAAAGGAGAAGAGTGCAAAGATAAAAATCAAAAAAAAATTCGGATTCAGACTGTACACATTTTAGTATTCAGATCATAACTTTTGCTACATATATGCAAATCTGATGATTCAAGATGCTCCAGACAGCAGACTAGAAGACCTACAACTCTTATGTTGATCAAACATTCCAATTCAATCCGCAGATAAGACATATTCGGTGATCAACATGATAACAAGTTGCAGGACAGAGTTGTACTGGGACTCTACTTCTTCCAGCTCCTATAAATACCCCTGCAGAGCAACAGAGAAGGGCACACAGAAAATACAGAGCAAAATCTAGGGTTTCTTTTAGGCTAGTTTAGGTTTTCTTTTTCCTTTTGTAATTTTTATGTAACTGAGAGGAGAGGATATTTTCATGGAGGAAGGAGATCAGCTTGTATTGAGGTGACATCGATGTAAGTAACATTTTCCTTCATTGTTAATAAAATCAATTCGAAGTTTGTTTCTTTTTATTTATTATTCTTCTATTATTGTTTTCTTCTTGTCTTCTATTTTGGTTTATTTTCTCTGATGTCTTGCAAACTGTGAGAACTGGTCGCTTCGAGACTGCTTAGCCGAAGAAGATCCCTTGATGGCTTATGGCGATGAACAGATTCTATATCCCATGCTTGAACGCCTTCGAAGACAAGTAAGTCGTAGCAAAAGAATCAAAGGTAAGCATGACTGAAGAGGTAGGTATGTATTTTTCTAGTTTATAATCTTCTTCCTTTCTTCTATTTCTTTAGATTAGATGACAAACTCCACTTCTTTCCAATTTATTCTCCCACTTCATTGTAAATACCATTGTAAATAATAAAAATAAATAAAAAAGAGATAACTTACTTAAACGCTTCCATCGCTAGTCCCTCCCTGAGGATTACGACCCGCATAGCCATTGCTACCGCGGATTAGAATTGAGCACATGCACATCCTTACTTCTAAATCTGATATTCTATATTTTGTGTGCCGGTAAAAAACTCAATCAGGTGACATGAGCGCTTCGACCGCGGCGGATGCTGCTGCGTGCTGGATGCGCTGTACGGGACCTGCCTTCTTATCGGCCCAAGACAGCCGAAGGACCAGAGGTTGAAGGGGGAGCAGTTCCGGAGGTGTCCTCACTCCCAACTATATCAACGAGTGAGGTGCCGACAATTTTGCCAAGTGTGGAGCTGAGGGTGATTACAAGCCCTACTTCCCAAACTCTGGTAGTTGAGGCCTGCTGTTCAGGAGATGGTTGTCAGCCCTACCTCAACGGGGCTAGCACACTGATTTCCATGAAGACTCCGCAGAGATCACTGACAATCTGCCCTGCTGTTGATGTTCCCATTGCTCCTTCCACGATAGTGTCGACCAGGCTGGTGGATTTCTCTGAAGTTACCTCTCTACCAGAAGTGGCTGAGGTTGAGAACGACTACATAGGTGACCTTGTCGATAGCTTTTATAAAGGCTTAGGGCGAACTATCGACCTGGTTTTGAAGGGCTCGAATATGCCGTTCTCAAAGTTAAAGGTGGTCCTCTCCCGTGGCATCGAAAGTATCCGGGATTTTGAGGGGTATCACCAGGCTACTGCTTTGGAACTCCTGGTAGATGAATTGAGAAGGATGTAGAGGAATGGCGCCGTCTCAGCAGCTCAGACCTGGAGTCTTTAGTGAATGAGCGGTTCGCGCGTCTTGTCGCTCAAAAGCACGAGGCCCGGCTTGCCGCTCAAGAGGCTGCTAAGGCTATCTCTTCTGACTTGAAATCCTTGGAAACAAGGCAGGCAGAGGTCAGAAATGCGATTGACGCCTCTAATAGTGCTCTTCTTGACGCTGAAGACAAGATTGGGAAGGCTGAGGAAATGATTAGGAAAGCCAATCTTATTTTATCCAAGGCTAAACTGGTGCGTCTTGAAGAAACTGCGCGGCTCGAGCAGCTTCAGGCTCAAAATGTAAAGCTCTCACAGCAGGGATCGTCACAGAGGGCAACTTTGGCGGAGGTTGAAGTTCGTCTGACCTAGGCAATGGATTTCAATGAGGCCGAGCTGAGGTCGCAAGCGCTTGCCCAGGCTGCTGATGACAGGAGGACGAGGCTGGACTCCCTTGGAGAGCGGCTCAGATCTTACAGTGTGCGCCTGTAGCTCCATGTACTTTATTCTTTTGGAGTGAATGAAAATTTTTTCTTCTTTTGTCGAATCTCCAATCTTGTTCTTCTTCTGAATTGCGGTTCCAAATTGTATTGCAATTTCTTGATAACATAGTCCTTGTTGGGCTGGATGATGAGACTTGGCTATCTGTCAGTTCAGAGGTCGCGATGACATAACTGGTTGAGACGCCACCAAGCCCGAAAATTGGTGATACTCGTCTTTTGTAAATGTCAACGAGTATCGAGACCTGTCTTTTGTAAATGTCAACAGAGCTCGGAGTTGAGACTTAGCTGTCTGCTGGTTCATAGGTCGCAATGACATGACCGAATGAGACGCCACCAAGCTCAAAAATTGGTGATACTCATTTTTGTAAATGTCAACGAGTATCGAGACCTGTCTTTTCTAAATGTCAACAGGGCTCGGAATTGAGACTTAGCTGTCTGCTGGTTCAGAGGTCACAATGACATAACCGAATGAGACGCAACCAAGCTCAAAGGTGGTGATACTTGTCTTTTGTAAATGTCAACAAGTATCGAGACCTGTCTTTTGTAAATGTCAACAGGGCTCGGAATTGAGACTTAGCTGTCTGCTGGTTCAGAGGTCGCAATGACATAACCGAATGAGACGCCACCAAGCTCAAAGGTGGTGATACTTGTCTTTTGTAAATGTCAACAAGTATCGAGACCTGTCTTTTGTAAATGTCAACAGGGCTCGGGGTTGAGACTTAGCTGTCTGCTGGTTCATAGGTCGCAATGACATAACCAATTGAGACGCCACCAAGCTTCAAAAATGGTGATACTCGTCTTTGTAAATGTCAACAAGTATCGAGACCTGTCTTTTGTAAATATCAACAGGGCTCGGGGTTTGAAACTTAGCTGTCTGCTGGTTCAGAGGTCGCAATGACATAACCGATTGAGACGCCACCAAGCTTCAAAATTGGTGATACTCGTCTTTTGTAAATGTCAACGAGTATCGAGTGTGTAGTGGAATTTGGGAGAAGCCTCGTTTTCACGGGGAGAAACGAGGGAATTGCTGTCATAGGTTAATGTTAACGTAACAGCGAAATGCATTGTGTGGTCTTACCATTCTGTGGATGAGAATTGGTAAGTGATTTTGGAGGTCTCGTTCTCACAGGAGAAACAAGGGAATTGCTGTCATAGGTTTAGTGTTAACATAACAGCGTAATGTATATGAGGACTTACTATTCTATGGATGAGAATTGGTAAGTGACTTTGGAGGTCTCGTTCTCACAGGAGAAACAAGGGAATTGCTGTCATAGGTTTAATGTTAACGTAACAACGAAATGTATATGAGGACTTACCATTCTATGGATGAGAATTGGTAAGTGACTTTGGAGAGGGAATCAAACGGGAACTGGTCCCTTAGGATTTTTAGCAAATCCCCAGCTGTCAACGGGTTTGATATGCCTTTACCAATTACCGTTTGAATTGGGCTAGCCATGCTATTCCCCCCAGCATGATGAGTTGTCGAGGACTTATGTTGGGCTTAAAAGCCAACATTTTCCTCTGTCCTTAATCGTTAAGGATATTGGATCGCCTGGTTAACGTATGTGTAACCTTGATTCTCCTTAAGACAACCAGTATACGGCCAGGTTCCTACTGGTTTATGGTTGCGTGATCTCGCTTGGAGGAAGAAAAAGGCTCTCTTTGTGTGTACTTTGGACACGGAGATCTTGATCAGAGGTGTAGTGTTAACTTGACCATGAGAAGGATCCTTGATTAAGGATAATACTTCTTTAAGAACTTGCCATTGATCGGCATCATGAGTAAATCGCCATCTGAAGTCATGAGGCGGTATGCTCCGTTTGAATAGACTGTTTCTATTACAAACGGTCCTTCCCATTTAGGCTGAAATTTGCCCTTGGTCTTGTGCGTCATAATCATCGGTCGTCTGACGGCTAAAACCAGGTCTCCTTTCTAGAAGACCCTCTGTTTGACCTTCTTATTGAAGGCCTTTGAGATTCGAGCTTGATATAGCTCGATATGCTGCTGAGCTTGTAGCCGCTTCTCATCTAAGGCTTCGAGCTCTTAAAGACGCAATCAATCATTGTCCTCTAATGTGATCTTAGTAGTCAGAGCGACTCGCAATGACGACATCTGGATTTCCAACGGGATGACTGCTTCGCACCCATATACCAGGGAAAAAGGCGTATTACCTGTCGGTGTCCGAACCGTGGTTCGGTAGGCCCAAAGACATTCACCAAGCTTTCGTCCCAATCTCGCTTGTTCGAGGAGACGAATTTCTTGAGTAGCTTGATGATCGTTTTGTTGAATGCTTCCGCCAGACCATTGGCGGCAGGATTATAGGCGGTTGAAGCCACATTCTGAATTCGGTATTTATCGCAGAACCGATAGAATACTTGGATTATGAATTGGGGACCGTTGTCGTGGATGATCCGCCTAGGGACACCAAATCGATAGATGACGTGGTGTTTGATGAAATTAACCACATTAGAGGTTTTGACTTCAGTCAGTGGTATAGCCTCCGCCCACTTTGAGAAGTAATCGGTTATTGCCAGGATAAACCGGTGTCCTTTTGTCGAAGAGGGGCTGATTGGCCCTACGACATCGATTCCCCATGCTTCAAATGGCCATGAAGCAACAGTCGGGTGGAGCAGCTCCGAGGGCTGGTGTATGAAATCCGCATGAATCTGACATGCTTTACACCTTCGTGCATATTGGATGGCATCGGCTATCATAGTTGGCCAATAGTATCCAAGTCTGTGCAACCTGTCCTCAAGTTTTGGACCTGGCTGATGAGCTCCACAAGTGCCGTCGTGCGCTTCTTGGAGCGCTTCCTGTGCCTCTAAATGAGAAAGGCAACGGAGGAGAACACCGTCATATGAACGACGGTAAAGTGTCTTCAGAGTCGGATCGTAGTAGAAACGGAGTGACCTTCGTCTGACGGACGCCGCTTCTTTAGGATCGTCTTGAAGCAGACCGTGCAAAGCATAGTCAATGAGAGGAAAGCGCCAATCTCTCGGCTCCAGATCTGTGGAGACATTATAGACTTCTCGAATTCTTAGCATGTGCTTGGAGCATACAAGATGTCAAGTTGCGACTGTGAGGTGATACTCGGTGTCGGCTGGTAAGGCTAGTGTTGTAGCTAATGCAGCAAGAGCATCCGCCTTGGTGTTTTGAGATCGAGACACGTGCCCGATATAGAAGCCTTCAAATAGGTTAGCCAATTCGATGGCTGTGTGATAATAAGGCACCAAGTCCTCATGGCGGACTTCGTATTCGCCTTTAACCTGATTGATGATCAGTTTTGAATCGCCATAAGCTTCGTGGTATCGTACCCCCATTCCATGGGCGAGCTGAAGACCGATGAGCAAAGCATTATATTCTGCTACATTATTGGAGCATGATTTTGTCAAAGAAAATGCTCTAGGAAGAACATGGTCCTGCGGGGAGATAAACACAACCCCCACTCGGCAATAATCTTGCCTTTAGGGCCCATTCGCGATGCTCCATCAAAGAACATCTGCCATACTTCCTCTTCTGAGGTTGCATAAGACTCGAAGACTTCATCAGGGATATCTTCGTGAAGTTTTGAATGCTCCGGAACTGGATGAGCAGCCAAGAACTCTGCAAGGGCCTGGCCTTTAACCGCCTTTTGAGGCGTGAAGATCATGTCATACTGAGACAATAAAAGCGCCCACTTAGCCAATCTTGAATTCAATGATCCTGGCTTCGTCATAAGAAGACGCAATGGGTTTACTCTGGAAATGACATGTATGGTCTGGCCGACCAAATAAGTCGTGTCTTCTGAACAGCGAAGACGAGAGCTAAACACTCTTTCTCGATAGGGTTGTAGCAAGATTCCGCTCCTATGAGAGTTCTGCTCAGATAATAAATGGCCTGCTCGTGGCCATTGTCGTCCTTTTGAGCGAGGAGGGCACCGAGGGAGTAGTCCAGAGCTTTTACATAAAGCAAGAATGGTTTCCCTGATGTAGGGGCCACCAGGACTGGAGGTTTCGTGAGGTACCTCTTGATGTCTTCATAAGCTTCCTGGCAAGCTTGATCCCATACGAAGGAAGCACCCTTTTCATGAGTCGGGTGAACGGTTGACAGCGGCCTGAGAGATTTGCGATGAATCTTCTAATATAAGCCAGTCTGCCTTGCAAGCCTCTGAGCTCTTTGAGATTCCTCGGTGGATGCATGCTCTGAATGGCTTTGACTTTGTCTGGGTCAAGATGAATCCCTTTTAATGTGACAATAAACCCAAGGAATTTGCCGCTTGACACTCCCAAGAAGGATTTTGTCGGGTTCATTTTCAGTTGATGAGCCCGCATTATGTCGAACATCGTTCTCAGGTCGCGAAGATGTTCATTCTTATTGCGGCTTTTGACGGCAATTCGTCGACATAGCATTCCACCGTTTTTCGGAGATGATCGCGGAAGATTGTACTCATTGCCCGTTGATAGGTTGCTCCGGCGTTCTTCAGTCCGAAGGGCATTACAGTGTAGCAGTATACCCAATGGTGTTCGAACGAAGTATGCTTCTCGTCGTCGGGATACATCTTAATCTGGTTGTACCCTGAAAAGCCGTCCATGAAAGACATTCTTTCGAATCCACATGTGTTGTCGATCATGACGTCGGTGATGGGTAGTGGGAATTCGTCTTTAGGACAGGCGGTGTTGAGATCACGGTAGTCGATGCAGATCCGTATTTTCCGTTCTTCTTGAGGACGGGGACGATGTTAGCTACCCAATCTGGATGTTGTTCCTCCCGGATGAAGCCACATGCAATGAGCTTGTGAACTTCGGCTTCAATAGCTTCCATAATGTTCGGGCGAAACCGACGTTGTTGCTGCTTGACTGGCTTGACGTCAGGCTTGATGTTTAGACGGTGCATAGCGACTTGCGGATCAAGTCCAGGCATGTCTTCGTAGCTCCATGCGAAGACGTCTATATACTCCTTTACGAGTATTATCAATTCTTCCTTCTCTGTAAATGATAGGCTTTCACTTATAAAGATGGGCTTGGGGTAGTCTTGATTACCCAAGTTGACCTGCATCACCTTGTCTTCAGTAGGTGGCTCGCGCAGTTCGAATCGCTTTTCTCATTGAAGGTCTAATTGCTGGGCCCATTGCTCCTCATCAGTGGCTTCTGCGGGCTCCAATTGACTGCTTGAGGTCATATTAGCAGTGAGGTTTTCGAACATTCCTCCTATACTGACATCTGAATCCCACTCGGAGGATGAGGCTGAATGTGATGGAACTGATCCATCGTGCTTGGCTTGAACCGTTGCTGACGACGTGGGTGTAACATACCCTAACCCCCTGCGTGTACTATCATAGTAATTTGCAGGCTTCCCTTTAGGCACAAAGTTCCGCATCAAACCGCGCCTTCCTTTTCCGAAATTCAGGCCTGCTCCATGCTTCAAGTCGTATCCCATTTTCTTCATAATATGGCGTGCTGACTGCGCGTAATGAAAGAATTGTGGAGTGTCTGAGTCTGAACTTGAATTTGCGACCGTGGGTCCCCGTGGTTGGGTTCTACCGAAGATTATCGGTAACTAACCTTCTTTGGATGGCGGGATCACCAAGACGGCTCCCTCTGTGGATTCCATGGGCGTACTGGACGCACTTGGCTTATGTAAAGGCATGTGCAGAGAGCTATCCGTAATGGATTCAAATAGCCCAAAAGTCGCGGGATAATCAAAAGAAATATTATCATTAATTACCCATTCACCTTCATCCTCTGAAGGAGTATTACATTGGGAATTATTGAGACATGCTATAATTGGTTCACCAATCAGAATGGCTGGCATGCCTGCTTCAGATTCTGAATCCGCCTCGTTGCCACTTTCATCATCGTCCGGCAACGGCTCTTTGAGTGCTCCACCGGCCTCTTGATACAGGAGAGCGTCAGTGAAGTAATTTTTCACCCCTTTGAATGGTTGCCTTTCAGCAAAGACAGTTCGTACTGTCGCATCATCTTCAACATATTTGAAGCATTGGTGCAGAGTAGAGGGAACGATCCAGTTGGCATGGATCCATGGCCGTCCCAGCAGCAGGTTATATGATGTGTCAGCGTCAATGACATAGCATGTCACTTCTGACTTCAGGCTCCCGATTCTGCAACGGAGTCGAATTTTCCCTAGTGGATGACTGCTCCCGGCGTTGAAATCGTATATTGTAGTAGTGGTTGCGGACAACCTGTACAGTGGTATGCCGAGGAAGTAGAGAAGCCTTTTGGGGATGATGCTGAGTGCGGACCCCGGATCGACTTAAACTCTTTCAATGCACGTTGAACCGATATATCCGGTGTAGTACAGAGGTCGATCGTGCTTGTTGTCTTTGAGAAGCATATCTTCCGCCGTAAATGTAATAGCAGGCACCTTGGATTGTGTGTGATGACATTCTGAGCAAGGAGACTGAACGTCGTCGTTAGGGATCTCAGGGATGCATGTCAGAAAGGATTCTGAATTGGCTAGCGCATCCCTGAGTGCTTCTCTTGTTTCTTTTAAGAGGCAAAGGAGCTCGTGTATAGTGATACGAGCTGGGATATTGGCCAGTTGAGCCAATATGTCAAACCGAAAGGGCGTATCAAACCCTTGGCCTGGTTTTTTTCTTCAACACGTGGTCGAATCGTACTTCCTTAGGCCTCTCTTTCCCTTGGTTGGGATTGGAGTGGATGCTGGTACTTGCACTGACGTCGTTTGCTGTTGTATCTCGTCAGTAGACTTCTCATACTGCCTTAAGTATGATTTTCCGGATCGGGTGCCCGTCTGTTGAGGCGCATCGGCTTGCGCTGCGCAAGCATGCTTTTCTCCTTCGGAATCACTGAGGGAAGCCGATGTAAGATTGCCGTCGTCTGGCAGGATGGAGATGACATTGCAAGACTTGCCCTTTGAGTTGGGCTGCTTCGAATCCCGCTGTACGTCTTGGACGAGGTCCGGGTGTACCCACATGACTTCCCCTGTCTCCAATGTTAAGGGAACAAGACCCTTAGCTGGAAGATGCTTGACTTCCAACCGTGGCGCAGGGACTGAATAAGTCCCGTCAGGAACTGTGACCTTTGGAGCTTTGCCGAACTCGAGGGTCACCATATTGGCAGTAACCTTCTTCTGTTCCGTCTTCAATGTCAGAACCCCGGCGTCGACCAAGGCTTGAATTCTATCTTTGAGGACATAACACTTGTCAGTAGGATGGTGAATCATCCTATGGTAGAGACAATATTTGGGGTCGTTGGTGCGCCCTATCTCATTGGGACGCCGAGCATCTGGCAGTTTCATTTTGTTCCCTTTGTGGAGCAGATGAAATATCGTGACCACCTGATCGTCTTTGAAGGAGTACTGCTTTGGAGGGAATTTAGGCTCCTGATTGTTGAAGCCGCTCTTCTTGGTCTTCGACTGTACATCTCCGGATAACTCCACAGACATAGTCTCTTTGCCTTTAGCTTGAGAAGATTGCGGTAGGTCGCTACGCCCTTTGTTGTTCATCCCCCACTTGCCTCTAGGGGCGGATGGTTCGAACTTTTTAGCCGACTTCTCGGCTATCTCAGCTTGTTCGACCAATTCTTTCCAGGTGTGGGCTTTAACATCCCCCATGCGAACTTCCACTTGGTCTAAGAAGTTGTGTCTGCATGTCTGCAAGAGCATGGGTAGTGGCATCCCTGCTGGGCACATCAAGGATAAGTTTCTGAACCGTTCAATGTAGTCACGGACAGATTCCCCCTTCCTCTGCACAGTGGAGAGGAGCTTGTCCATGGTTACTTCGGTATCGTCCTCATAGAAACGAGAGAGGAACCGAGTTTCCAGGTCGATCCAGGAGTTGATAGAGCCCGGGGGAAGACTTCGGAACCAGTCAAATGCCACCCCCTTTAAGGTGCCAATGAATAGCCTAGCCATGATGGCGTCATTGCTTATAACATTACCAGTCTGAGACCGGAAATAGTAGTGTGCTGATTTGGCGAGCTCTTTCCGTCATAGGTATGCAACGTTGGCGGTTTGAACTTCGGTGAATATGGCACCGATCCCACTCCAGCGGATAAGGACGGACTGTCCCTACCTTCTTTAATTCATCCCTCTGAGCTAGGGATGCGATTTGAGCCTGGAGGCCTTAAGGATTTCGGCGTCTAAGGAAGAACCCTCCTTGGATTTCTCCGGCTTTGGTTGCTCATTGCTGAAGTGTTCCTCCTCATCGTGATTGCTCCCGGCATCATTGTTATTCCGGTTACGGAGGAGTTGAGCGAGCATCTGTTGAATGTTGTCCAGAGCTTCTTGCTGGGTTCTGGAAGTTTGCTCCTGAGCTTCTAGGCGTCGACGAAGGTCGTCATTAACATTATCAGCCATATTGACTGATGCTTTGTCAGTTCGAACCGAGCTAACTGTCGCCGAAGAGGCATACCCACTGTCTTCATCTTCTTCTTCGTCTGATGACTGGAGTAATCTTCTGGGTTCTGGCGAGGCTAGGGCCGTCGAGGAAGAAGGCTGTTCATAAGTGTAGGGTATCGCCACCCTGGATCTGGTGTTTCGGAAAACACCTTCTTCATGCACCAAGACTTCGCCTAAGCCTGGGCTGTAGTCTGGATCTGGGGACTCTCGTCCTCTTCCGGTCATGTTGACGGATGCGGAGGCTGGTGAAAAACACCTAGAGGGGGTGAATAGGTGTAATTGCTAATCTAATGAACTTTTTAAAACTAAGTATGATGAATGATGCAACGATATCTCAAAACAAGACTAAGAGCCGAATACCCCGTGAGAGGTTCTGAACTCCTTCCTCCCAATTCCCCTTGAATGGGTTAGAGGTGCGCAATGCAACCTTGTTGTATGAGATGTGATCGATCAAGGTAAAGTATGATGGATGAAAAATGAGATGCACACAAATATCACAAGTATCACAAGCTTGAAGTAATAGCACAAAGAAAGAAACAAGATCACAAGCAAGTAATTGAAAGCAATAAAGTGCAAGAGAAATTAAAGCAAGAATGGACACAAAGCAATCGCAAACACAAGATGTTTGTTTCGAGGTTCGAGCCACCGCTCTACTCCCCGCCTTCACCTCCGTGAAGGGTTTCCACTATCCATCGAGGACGCCTTACAATGGTCTACCGAAGACCCGAGCACTGAGCTCTTACAATAACCTCTACCGAAGAGGTGTCTCCACAAGAAGAAGGATCACAAGAACAATAGTGATCTCCACAAGATCACAAAACTCTTTCTCAAACTCTTTTACAATCTCTCACTCTTTTACAACTTCTCTATAGTATGAGTAAAGGATTTTTGGCTCTAAGAAGTGTAGTGAGAAAACTCAGTTGTAGTGATGATTATTGCAAGGAAACGCAACTGAAAACTTGCTCAAGAAAGACTTGGAAATGGAGAGCTTAAACACTTTTCTTTTCTCTTTGAAAACTTTGAAAACTTGAGGATTTTTCTTTTTGAAACATGAGGACCTATTTTCCTCTATTTATAAGGAGAGAATAGGTTAAAAACAATTTCTTTACACCTAATTTGACTTGAAAAAGGTCTCCAACAACTCTCTAAAAGTGGTTAAAACAGAAAATAAAAACAGATTTCAGAACTGGCCCAAAGAGGAAAGAGCCGTTGGGCTCTTGCAGGCGTAGTGGTCGACCGGCCGGTCGACCGTTGCCCTGTTGGCAAAGAGCCGTTGAGCTCCGGTCGACCGCTCGGTCGACCGTTTCCTTCAAAGGAAACACAGTTTCTTAATGCGGTCGACGGGCGGTCGACCCAAACAAACCGAGAGCAGACCTGCTCTCAGACGGTCGACCGGTCCGGTCGACCGTCAGACGTGCACAGATGTGCACGCCCAGGCACAAAGGCCGGTCGACCGGGCCGGTCGGCCGGTCAACCTGAAACAGGAAAACTGGCAGTTTTTTTGAAGTTGGAAATTTTTGTAAAAATATTTTAAAATACTTACAGCTAAGTATTATGCAAGAAATAGTCTATACACATGTTTTAAACAAGATATTCAAAATGTAACAAGTTGGATACATGTATATATAAACTAAGGCATAAAACTTAGAAACAAATATTTTAAAACATAGAATTGTAAAGAGTAAAGTGTGTGTGTATCCTAGAGCCAAATATCCTACACTCAAACTTTAACATTCTATTCTTACAATGTTCTAGGGACTTCAAGGCTTCAAGAGGGGCTATCTACACATGATCTTCAATTTTGCATCTTTCTTGAGCCCAAATTGAGTTGTCTTGAGTCCAAAGCACCTTCCTTAGGGAAGAAGACATCTATTTGAGATAGAAACCTGAAACACACTTAAACAACAATTGATATTAGTACAAATAACTAATATGTTTTGTAATCATCAAAACACACTAAAAACGGGTGATTGTAACCTTGGGCCAAAAATCTCCCCTTTTTGATGATGACAAAACATATAAGTTATTTAAACAAAAATGGAAGAAGAGCTTGGAAAGCTCCCCCTCAAACAATGCTATGTATAAAGAGTGACAATGAGTAAAATACATGAAGCATTGAAAACACAATAGTTTTGTCAAAAACTTAAATAATAAACAATAAGCAACAATCAAACTTATACTCAAACTTATACTTTTTAACAATAACCAACAATCAAACTTATACTTTTTCTCCCCCTTTTTGTCATACATCAAAAAGGGTTAAACAAAAACAAAAAAAAAATTTCTTTAAGAATCCATAATGCAAACATTCAACTCACCACAAATAAAAGAGAATCTAGCATAATCTAATGGTTTAATAAAAATATCGGCAAGTTGAAAATCGGTAGAAACATAATCAATCTCAATATCACCTTTCTCATAATGATCTCTAAGAAAGTGATACCTAATGTCAATGTGTTTGGTTTTACTATGTTGATTTGCATTCTTTGTCATGTGAATAGTACTAGTATTATCACAAAATATTTTAACATGATCAAAGTGTAAATCATAGTCAAGGAGAGTATGTTTCATCCAAAGAACTTGTGCACAACAAGCTCCGGCCGCAACATACTCCGCCTCGGCGGTTGAAAGGGCTACCGAATTTTGCTTTTTGGAAGACCAAGATACAAGACAATTACCTAAGAATTGACATGTTCCACTTGTGCTCTTCCTATCTACCCTACAACCCGCATAGTCGGCATCCGAAAAACTAGTCATTGAAAATTGGCCGGTTTTCGGATACCACAAACCCATTTCAATAGTGCCCTTAAGGTATCTAATTATGCGTTTAACCGCAATTATATGAGACTCTTTAGGACAAGATTGAAAACGTGCACAAAGACAAACGGAAAACATAATATCCGGCCTACTAGCCGTCAAATACAATAAACTACCAATCATGCTACAATAAAGCTTAATGTCTACACTTTTACCTTGTTCATCCTTGTCAAGCTTGGTGGTTGTTGCCATGGGAGTTTTGCTTACTTTAGATTCTTCAAGCCCGAACCTTTTGATTAATTCCTTTGTGTACTTGGCTTGATTGATGAAGATCCCATCCTTCCTTTGCTTGATTTGGAGTCTAAGGAAATAATTGAGTTCCCCCATCATAGACATTTCAAATTCGTCCTTCATGCATGATTCAAAAGCTTGGCAAAGAGATTCATTAGTAGAACCAAAAATAATGTCATCAACATAAATTTGCACAATAAGAATATCCTTTTCAACATGTTTTGTAAACAAGGTTGTATCAATTTTACCTTTCTTAAAACCATTTGAAATCAAGAATGAAGAAAGTCTTTCATACCAAGCCCTAGGGGCTTGTTTTAAACCATATAGAGCTTTATCTAATTTAAAAACAAAATCCGGATGTGTAGGATCAACAAACCGGGGGTTGTTCAACATACACTTCCTCTTCAATAAAACCATTTAGAAAAGCACTTTTAACATCCATTTGAAACAATTTAAAATCTTTATATGAGGCAAATGCTAGTGTCATCCGTATGGCTTCAAGCCGTGCTACGGGTGCAAAGGTTTCTTCAAAATCGATTCCTTCGATTTGAGTGTAACCTTGGGCAACTAACCTAGCTTTATTCCTAACAACGTTACCCGATTCATCCAACTTGTTCTTAAAGATCCACTTAGTACCAATTGTTGGTCTATCGTGGGGCCTAGGAACAAGGTGCCAAACTTGGTTGCGCTCAAATTGATTGAGTTCCTCTTGCATAGCTAGCAACCAATATGAATCGGCCTCGGCTTCGAGGACGTTCTTGGGTTCAACATGAGAAATAAATGCATAATGTCCACAATAGTCATGAAGTTTAGAGCGAGTTGTTACCCCTTTTGATACTTCACCTATGACGAGGTCCTTGGGATGATGTGGATTGTATCTCCAATCCTTTAGAAGTTGTTGAGTGGGCTCTTCTCCATTTGTTTGATCTTCATTTCCTTGAGCCTCTTGTATTTTAGCTTCACTTCCTTCATCATCCTTTGGCTTGTCTCCCATAGTAGGTGTATCCTCCAAGGTTACTTTCTCCAAGCCTTCATGCAAAGCATCTATTTCTACAACATTCTTAACAAACAAGTTAGATTCCTCAAACTTAACATGTATAGATTCCTCAATAGTCAATGATGACCTATTGAAGACTCTATAAGCCTTACTAGTACTAGAATAACCCACAAATATAGCCTCATAAGATTTAGGATCAAATTTTCCTAAATTATCTTTTGTATTCAAAACAAAACATTTGCATCCAAAAACCTTGAAATATGAAACATTTGGTTTTCTAGAAAAGTACATTTAAAAGAGGTTTTTGTAGTATTTTTACACAAGAAAATACGATTTGATATATAGCATGATGTATTAACGGCCTCGGCCCACAAATAATGTGGTAGACCATATTCACTAAGCATTGTCCTAGCCATCTCTTGCAAAGTTCGATTTTTCCGTTCAACTACTCTATTTTGTTGTGGAGTTCTAGGACAAGATAGTTCATGCTTTATTTCATGTTCTTCACAAAAAGTGGTAAAGGGTTGGTTAATGAATTCACTTCCTCTATCACTTCTTATTCTTAAAATCGAAACATCCTTTTCTTTTTCAACTCTTTTCTTAAAAGTTTGGAAATACGAAAATGCTTGATTTTTATGCTCAAGAAAGAAAACCCAAGTAAAACGTGAAAAATCATCAACTAAAACAAATGCAAATCTATTCCCACTTAGACTTTTGGTTTGTGTAGGGCCAAATAGATCCATATGAATTAACTCCAAAGGACGTGATGTCATGATATCCTTAATTGACTTGAAAGAGGACTTAGTTTGTTTCCCAAATTGACATGCGTCACAAACTCTATCCTTTTCAAAATTCAAACAAGGAATACCTTTCACCATTTCCTTTGTGTTTAACCTAGATATATGATCAAAAGAAATATGGCCTAATCTTCTATGCCACAACAAGAGTCATCATTGAGGGCTTTTAAACAAGTAATATTACAAGACATATTAGACATATATAATCATATAAACATTACTTTCACGAAAACCAGAAAACACACAAGTATTAGAAATTCTATCAATTACTTTACAAACTACATTATCAAAAACAACATCAAAACCTTTGTCACAAAGTTGACTAACACTCAAGAGGTTATGCTTGAGGCCATCAACTAAAACTACATTCTCAATTAAAGGGGATGTGCCGAGTTTTACATTACCAATACCGATGATTTTACCCTTGGCATCATCTCTGAAGGTGACGGTGCCACCTTCATGGTATCTTGATAGGGTTGCAAAGTTGTTGATGTCCCAAGTCATGTGCCTTGAGCAACCACTATCAAGATACCACAATCCTCTACGTCGTTGGGCTTTGGAAGGTACCTATATCATTTAACAAAATTGTTGACTTTGGTACCCAAATTTCTTAGGTCCTTGAAAGTTAGTGTTTCGAACCCAAACATTATGAAAAGATGCACTTAGTCTATCATAGAAAAAATGGCTAAGTGTCCTTTCCGCCCACAATGTGAACATGAGAACACTCTTCCATACATGAATGCATGATGAGTGTGTGAAGTGTGAGCATGCTTTGGGGGTTTGCCATGATGTAAAGGTTGTGTGGTATGAACATGAGCATGAGTATGGTGAACATTTTCTTAGGGGCTTGTTTCTTAGGAAACATAGCCTCTATCTTCTTCTTATCAAACTCACAATTTTTTAAAACAATTCCTAATGAGTCTATTCTTTCTTTAAGCATGGTAATCTCATTAGAATCAACTAGTGGGGACTTGCCTTTACAAGAAATCTTATACTTGTCAAAATCTTTTTGAGTGAAAACAAGAGTGGAAAGTAATTCATCTTTTTCTTTAGAAATAGTAAAGACTTGAAGATTAAGAGATTCATTTTCCTTTTTCATTTTAAAAACTTTTTCTTTAGGGAGTCATAGTTATGTGAAAGTTCTACAAATGCTTCTCCTAATTCATCCATGGAAAGTTCATCATTAAGAGAAGTGGAAGGGGTTACCTGCTTGTGCTCTCATTTGCCATGAAGCACATGTTGGCGGTATCAATCTCCTCCTCGGATTCGCTCTCGGAATCCCATGTAGCTTTCATAGCTTTCTTCTTATAGGGCTTCTTAGATGTGGAGGGCTTTACTTTATCCGGACACTCCGCTACAATGTGTCCCGGTCTTTGGCAATTGAAACAAACGATCTTTCTTTCTTCTTTGCCTCCTTGCCATCTCCTTCTTCCTTGGAATTTAGCCTTATTGTACATCCTCCGGACGTTCTTCACAAGAAGTGAGAGCTCTTCGTCATCTTCTTCTTCATTGTCTTCGTCGGAGTGAGTGGTTTGACTTTTGAAGGCTATAGTCTTCTTTTTGGAAGGAGCCATATCCTCCCTTGCTTTCCTCTCCATCTCATGGGTTTTGAGATTCCCAATGAGACCTATGAGCTCCATCTCCTCTTTGTCATTGAGTTCCTTCAAGGTAGTTGCCTTTACTTCCCATGAAGGAGGAAGAGCCCGGATGATCTTTCTCACCTTTTGATCATTGTCAATACCATCACCTAGAGAAGAAAGTCCATTAGTGATCTTTGTAAATTTTGTAACCATATCATCTATGGTTTCATGTTCTTGCATGCTAAAGTTCTCATATTGGGACCGAAGAAGGTCTATCTTAGCCCTCTTCACTTGTGAAGTCCCTTCATATGTAACTAGCAAATGTGTCCAAATTTCATATGCGTACTTGCAATGAATAACTCTAGCTATATCATCATCATTGAGGGCTTGAAGGAGTGCATAGTGAGCCCTAGCATTGGCATCAAATTCCTTGGTCTCAATTTCGGACCAAGTAGATTCATCACCGGGGGGTGCACTAAAGGATTTGGTCACGGCCTTTGCAACTCGGCTACCTAGAGATTGTAAGAAAACGGTCATCTTAACCTTCCATATGGGAAAGTTAAGTCCATCAAACTTAGGAGGGGTTTTAATTCCATCGGCCATTTTTACTAAGTGAATATGAATGAAATGATTAGCAAAATTAGGATCTCTCTAAGGTTGTTTAGCCAAATCCTAGAGTCCAAGCTCTGATACCAATTAAAAAACACCTAGAGGGGGGGTGAATAGGTGTAATTGCTAATCTAATGAACTTTTTAAAACTAAGTATGATGAATGATGCAACGATCTCTCAAAACAAGACTAAGAGCCGAATACCCGTGAGAGGTTCTGAACTCCTTCCTCCCAATTCCCCTTGAATGGGTTAGAGGTGCGCAATGCAACCTTGTTGTATGAGATGTGATCGATCAAGGTAAAGTATGATGGATGAAAAATGAGATGCACACAAATATCACAAGTATCACAAGCTTGAAGTAATAGCACAAAGAAAGAAACAAGATCACAAGCAAGTAATTGAAAGCAATAAAGTGCAAGAGAAATTAAAGCAAGAATGGACACAAAGCAATCGCAAACACAAGATGTTTGTTTCGAGGTTCGAGCCACCGCTCTACTCCCCGCCTTCACCTCCGTGAAGGGTTTCCACTATCCACCGAGGACGCCTTACAATGGTCTACCAAAGACCCGAGCACCGAGCTCTTACAATAACCTCTACCGAAGAGGTGTCTCCACAAGAAGAAGGATCACAAGAACAATAGTGATCTCCACAAGATCACAAAACTCTTTCTCAAACTCTTTTACAATCTCTCACTCTTTTACAACTTCTCTATAGTATGAGTAAAGGATTTTTGGCTCTAAGAAGTGTAGTGAGAAAAACTCAGTTGTAGTGATGATTATTGCAAGGAAACGCAACTGAAAACTTGCTCAAGAAAGACTTGGAAATGGAGAGCTTAAACACTTTTCTTTTCTCTTTGAAAACTTTGAAAACTTGAGGATTTTTCTTTTTGAAACACGAGGACCTATTTTCTCTATTTATAAGGAGAGAATAGGTTAAAAACAATTTCTTTACACCTAATTTGACTTGAAAAAGGTCTCCAACAACTCTCTAAAAGTCTGTTAAAACAGAAAATAAAAACAGATTTCAGAACTGGCCAAAGAGGAAAGAGCCGTTGGGCTCTTGCAGGCGTAGCGGTCGACCGGCCGGTCGACCGTTTGCCCTGTTGGCAAAGAGCCGTTGAGCTCCGGTCGACAGCTCGGTCGACCGTTTCCTTCAAAGGAAACACAGTTTCCTTAATGCGGTCAACCGGGCGGTCGACCCAAACAAACCGAGAGCAGACCTGCTCTCAGACGGTCGACCGGTCCGGTCGACCGTCAGACGTGCACAGATGTGCACGCCCAGGCACAAAGGCCGGTCGACCGGGCCGGTCGGCCGGTCAACCTGAAACAGGAAAACTGGCAGTTTTTTTGAAGTTGGAAATTTTTGTAAAAATATTTTAAAATACTTACAGCTAAGTATTATGCAAGAAATAGTCTATACACATGTTTTAAACAAGATATTCAAAATGTAACAAGTTGGATACATGTATATATAAACTAAGGCATAAAACTTAGAAACAAATGTTTTTAAAACATAGAATTTGTAAAGAGTAAAGTGTGTGTGTATCCTAGAGCAAATATCCTACACTCAAACTTTAACATTCTATTCTTACAATGTTCTAGGGACTTCAAGGCTTCAAGAGGGGCTATCTACACATGATCTTCAATTTTGCATCTTTCTTGAGCCCAAATTGAGTTGTCTTGAGTCCAAAGCACCTTCCTTTAGGGAAGAAGACATCTATTTGAGATAGAAACCTGAAACACACTTAAACAACAATTGATATTAGTACAAATAACTAATATGTTTTGTAATCATCAAAACACACTAAAAACGGGTGATTGTAACCTTGGGCCAACAGCTGGATCTCGTGAGGTGCTCCTCTTGCGGTGTTTCCTCGGGGCCTGTACCGATAGCTGATTGGTATTCAATTCTTCATATTTTACCACATTATTCCCATGCATATTACAAATAAAAATATGATTTTTTACTCATATTCTCTCTATTTTTGCAGGTCCACATCTGAAATAAGAAAAAGCCCAAAATCTCTTTAATTAGCAATAATTAAAAGAGATTAATTCAAAGCCCAAAAGAGAGCCCAAGTTTGAGCCCAGGATCTGGAGAATTCTATGCGCCAGCTCACACTTCTAGAAGGTCTACGTGGATAACAAACTCATAACAAATTCGTAACAGAAATCTGGGATCCAATGGACCAGATGTTGCCGCATTTTCCTAATCCTAGCCGCAGATCTGCGGCAGATCTGGGGCTGTAAAGCCCCAGATTCTGCCACCTGTCCACCTTCTGGAGCCTTCTCTCTGAATGCTATAAATACAGGACCAGGGCCTTCGCAAAAGAGTAATGTTGAAGAGAAGGAGAGAGAGGGATTAGAGATTAGATGCTTGTATTTTTGTAGGATTTTTCTCTAGGATTTTTGTAGTGCTCTAGATCTTCTTCCTCCCTAGAAATTCTGCAAAAGAGAGTTGTAAGAGAGAGAAAGCTTGTATACACCAAGGAGTGACAACTTGTGAAGCAAGGATTCATCCATTCTCTTCTCTCTACTTGAGCATTTTCTAGTTTACTTGCTTTCTTCAATTCTAGCTTTACTTTACTTGCACTTTAATTCATGCTTTGTTTTGCTTTTATTGTAATGGCTAGTAGCTAATTCTTTCTTACATGACTAGCTAAACCACTGACCTTGCTAACTACTAACTCATGGGTGATTGCTATCTTTAATCTTGCAAGTTGTATGGTCTTCTCTTCTCCGATGGGTTACTTTCATGCTTGGCTATATCTTGTTGTAATTCTCCATATGATTCATGTGTGCCTCATTTAGAGCCTTGTCTTTAGAACAAGTGCCTTGATGGAACATGGAGATGGATCACCAATATGCTATTTGTTGTACAACTTCTTTACTTCCATTAATGAATGTTGTATCTTCTTCCTTAGCATCCCTTGAGTGTAGCTCTTTTGATTCCATTATTGAAAGTCTAATTGTAGGCCAATGACATCTATGAGGCTACAAGACAAGTCCAAGAATGATCACCCGTCATCCAAGTGGGAAAGTAATTAGACCAACACGCAAGACAAATCTTTGCCGATGAATCAACATGAGGCACGCATTCACCATCACGGAGTTTAGTAAGTTTTTAGCAAGGTAGTAAGGTTAGCTAGTCATGGTTTTCTCCATCTTCAAATCTTTTACAAGTTTCTTTTCTTTTTTAGTGTTAATCCAAAAGCCAATCTTGTTTTGATTTCTTTTCATTTTCCATCATGAACATATCCACCGATTCTTTCATTTCTTTTTCCATGTTTTATTCATTCTTTTAAGACAAAGAAGAATCTTCGTTTTCTATCTTCACTACCAACCATAACGCTTCCATCGCAAGCTCTCCCTGAGAATCGACTCGGTATAACCCATGCTATAACGGAGATTGGAAAGGGTACATTAAACATTTTGAATACATTTGTGGAGTGATCAAAGCACTTAAGGTTGTTTCTAAACCTTATCTCTTTTTATTGAATATATTTTGTGTGCAAATTATACTCCACAATACAACACCTTTCCCGTCTAAAAAAATTTTGGCGCCGTTGCCGGGGAGAGCAACGGTTTTTTTTTGGTTTTAAAGTGAAGAACTAAACGAATCTTCTTCTCTATTGCAGGTTACAGGTTGAAGAAACAGGAAACTTTGCATTGCAGTGACATATAAGTGGACCTGGGCCTCTGCTCTAGAAAGTAGAGACCAGGATCCCTCAGCTTTGCCGCAGAATCTCGGCCCTGGCCGCAGATTTGCGGCAATCCTGAGTTGACTACTGACCAAATTTCTGCAGGGCTTCTGGTTCTGCAAAATACATCTGCTGCAGTACTTAATTTCCTGTATGCTTTACCCTATTCCTGGTAATAATCAACAGTAAAAAATTTGTTGCAAAGTTAAAAAAATTGTTTAGACATTTGCATCTCTAGGCACGTGTCTTTCAATTCCTTTACTTTTACTGTTGAAGAGTGCTGGAGGCAAAGTACGTACGCATTGCATATTGACTAGGACTCACTCTTTGTTTGATTTAAATACGCTTTGAGTGAACCTTGTTTGTTTATATCGTACACTTGCACAAATCAATTCTAAGGGCATAACCCATAAATAAGATAAGGTGGGGATTTTATCACCCTTTCCTTAGCCCAAAAACCACAATCCCAGCACTCACAATCCTAAGCTTCTAAATAAAAATTTGCTAGACGTTGGCCCTAGGGACATCTCGGACTCACTTAGGAGATTATCCTAAGGGGGAAAAGTGTTGGAAATTGACTTTTGTAAAATCAGTGTCTAGGAAAGGGATTGAGGGCCGAAAGCCCGAAGGTTGCTGGTTACTTAATGAAGGAACGTCTCTAACGGAAAACCTCCCACCAACCTTGCCCTTCCCTGGCTGATTAGCTTATAGTCAAAGTCTACACTAAACCTCCTGTGGACGATCTAATCAGTTAGGAGTCGTCTAGGTCCAGGAATCCTAGAAGCTTGGATTGATTTTTCTTTTATTGTTTGTTATTTTCATTTTTTGTTTTTCGCTGGTGTGATCGGTGCACGTTGTTTGTGACTATATATGCGAGAGTGTTTCGTGATCCAAATTCTGCAAGACTTGTTAGACTTTCTACACTTGCACTTACATAACCACTTGACATTATGGAAAACAACGTCTCACTTCAAGATCGATTTTATCCGATTCGCACCTCCCTTCCATCTTGCATTCTTCTCCCCGAATCTAATGGAAATCACTTCGAGCTGAAACCGCAATTCATTAATACACTTCCCCGATTCCATGGTCTTGAGTCTGAGGACGCGTACCACTTTATTCGTGAGTTTGAAGAGGTATGCCAAATGATGAGAATTTCCCAACTGACCGAGGATGCTGTTAGGTTACGGTTCATACCGTTTGCACTTAAGGATTTAGCTAAGAAATAGCTTTACAATCTTCCCATCAGTTCCATATCTTCTTGGGATGATTTTGTTAAAGTCTTTCTTAAGAAATTCTATCCTATCCACAAAACAGCCCTCATGAGAAAGAATATAATGCAATTCAAGCAGGAACCTAATGAACCTTTCTGGAAGTATCTTGAGCGTTTCAAAGACCTTCTAGCCCTATGTCCTCATCACGGCATAGAGAAATGGCGTCTGTGTCAGATTATCTATGACGGTCTAGATTACCAAACGAAAACCCTCCTTGAATCCATGTGTCAAGGGGAATTTTTGAAGAAAGATGAACATCAGGGGTAGGATCTCTTTGAAACCCTAGCTGAGAAAACCATTCAGTGGGAGTCATGTCCTGATAAATCCACTCCCACCACTTCCAGAACTAGTACACACTCCATAGAATCCTTTATAGCTGCAGAAGCCAAGATCACACAATTGATGAAGAGGATAGAACTGCTTGAGTCTAGGGAAATTCTGTTGTCAATCAGGTCAACCCATTACCTGTCATCAAACCGGGTTGCACCTACTGTCATGATCTCAACCATGTCTTTGAGGAGTGTCCTTTGTATCAGCCCCAATCATATCAGGAGAACCTGAATGCAGCATTTACCAGACCCCCATACTCCAACACTTACAATCCAGGATGGCAGAACCATCCAAATTTTTCATGGAGTCAGTCTGGTCCTGAGCATCATAGGCCACCATTTCCACATCCTTATAATGCTCAGTCTCACCCATCCAGTTTCAATCATAATGCATTAAATTTTCATCCATCCCAAGGTCCACCACAATCACAATCGTATCAAAATCCACAACACTATCAATCACAATTCCAGTCTCCATACCCTCAACATCCACCCCAGAATAATTCAGAAATATCAGAGTTGAGGAAAATGTTAGAAACCTTTACAAAAAACTATCAACAGGATATGAATAAAGTTCAGGTCCAAATTGGGCAATTGGCTAATTCAGTAAATGAGAGACAAAAAGGACTGTTACCAAGCCAGCCATTGCCAAATCCCAAACATGAAGACACGGGCCCAAGTCATTGTCATGCTATTCATACCCTGAGATCTGGAAAACAAGTAGACAATAAGGTTTCTAGTCATCATCCCATCCAGTACCAAAACCAACACCTCCTGTCCCAATACAACCAGCTTCTGACAAACCATCTTCTAGTACAGAGCCATCCACTTCAAAAGCCAAGGGTAAAGAAAAGGTAGATGAGCAACCTTATAAGCCTAGTATACCATTTCCAAATAGGCTTATAAATAACAAGACAAATGCTCATATGGAGAAAATAAAAGAAATGTTCAACAAGGTCCAAATCAATGTCCCTCTTCTTGATGCCATACAACAAGTGCCATCATATGCCAAATTCTTAAAGGAAATGTGCACCAAGAAGAGGAAAACACAAGTCCCTAAGAAAGTCTTCCTAGCATCAACCATTAGCGAGTTGCTCACTGGTCCAACTCCTGTTAAATACAAAGACCCAGGGAGCCCCACCATTTCATGCATCATAGGACAGACTACCATCAATAGGGCACTGCTTGATTTAGGGCCAGCATCAATCTCCTACCTTTTTCTATGTACCAACAATTAGGGTTAGGCGATCTTCTCCCTACCCAAATGACCATACAATTGGCTGATCGCTCTGTCACTAGACCCAAGGGGGAAATTCACGATGTCCTTGTCAAAGTTGGGGAATTCATTTATCCTGTTGACTTTGTAGTCCTTGAAACAAAAACCTGTGTCTAATTCCAATCAAAGGGCTCAAACTCCTGTCATTTTGGGACGACCATTCCTGGCTACAGCAAATGCCATCATCAATTGCCAGAATGGATCAATGAGGTTAACCTTTGGTAACATGACTCATGAACACAATGTCTTCCACACACAACCTCGTAAAATAAAAGATCAAACATTTGAGGTTAGTTTCATTAGTAACAATTGTGAGGAAGAAGGTGAAGATCCAAAAGATGAGTCACAATCTTGTGATTCTCTTATCCGAGTACCCTTTCAAAAGGGAAAAGTTGATTTGGATATTTTCACTTTCAATGAGCCAACTTTGACTGTATTCGAACCTCCGATTGATATATCCTTTGAAGACCTGTTTGCTGATGAGATCATGTGTCTAGATGAGTCAACTCGGGGTAGGTTAGCTGATTGTACACTTCCGGATGTTGACCTTAGTTTGAAGAATTGTATGGAGAGGAGCTGAAATTCCTTAACATTGGAAGTGATGAGATTCAGAGTGAGAGTGGTGATAAGGAATTTTTTAGTGAACAATGTGGTGGAATGAGGGTGAATGATAATAATAAACAATTGAATCTGGAAATACCTAGGGCTAAAATAATCAAAACCGTTTCCCAACTGAGCTCACGAAAGCAGACGCACTGGAACGATGGGAAACGGGCCAGAGGAAAACGACCAAAAGCCTAGGTAATGGTTACACTTGTATATACTCTTTGTAAATAATTTTTTGCACTTTTTTGTAAATAAAAGTTTCTTACCTTTTACCTATTTCATGCATACATATATCATGATGCATTGAGGACAATGCATGAAATAAGTGTGGGGGAGGGTTTACTAACATAGAGTTTTTAGATTTTCTTTCTTTTACACTTCTTTTAGAAATAAAAATAAAAAAAAAAAAAAACTTTTTGAAATAAGAGACAAAAGTTTTGATCTATTTTTAAGAAAATAAGATGTATCTAGAAATTAAGAAAGCCTTAATTATGACATCTTAAACCTAGTTGAAATAATAGATCTTGTTTGAAATTATAGGCTAAGTAAGAAAAATTGGGGAGATATTCTTATCTTGAATTTTTTGCCTTAGATAAGTATGCACTTCACACTTACACATTTCTGGGATGGAAACAAAGACCAAAATGCCATAAAAATAATAATAAATAAAAATAAAAAAAAAAGAAAAGAAAAATATATATAATAAAACATCACTTATTAAGCTGGATAATGTGCCTCAAGAAGCATGATTATTCACGCCTAACGGTGGTAAAGGAAATAAATAATCCCCTTTAGTTTCGTGGCCTTTTCACTCGAGTCCTTAAACCCGAGGGATGTTTTCTCATCTGGTGCCCTAAGACCGACTGGTTTGGGAGTCATCGGTTATAGGCTCGTTACATGGGTGAACTAGAAAGCCTAAACTAAGGGAAGAAAAAAGAGAAAAAGAAAATAAATATATATAAATAAATGGCTTGATGGTTAGAGTTGAAATCCCAGAAATCTTCACTGTCACGGTGTGCATACTATCTAGGTTTTATGAAGGATAAATTATTCAAAATAATTTTGAATTCTTACCTTAATTGAAGACAAGATCTTGCATAGAGACTAAGTTTAAGAAAGAATGATTATAGGTGGACTTATGACCTTAGATCACTTATATTTTTGCAAAAATAGTTCGAAAACATGTCTCTCTCAAAATGAATTTTCAAAACACTAACATTTGTCTTCTTTCTTTATGGATTTTGTGGGTGTAATCCGCTGAAAACCCTCAGGAGACAACACTCCTCCTCTAGGGTAACCTAGAGGTTTAACGGCTTGTTGCACACGCTCAGTGCAATCGCGTCACCTGCGAAAGTGGTGTAATAAAATTAGTAGTATAGTTTTTCTTTCTTTGTTTTGCTCGGGACGAGCAAAAGAATAAGTGTGGGGTGTGATTGGTATTCAATTCTGCATATTTACACATTATTCCCATGCATATTACAAATAAAAATATGATTTTTTACTCATATTCTCTCTATTTTTGCAGGTCCACATCTGAAATAAGAAAAAGCCCAAAATCTCTTTAATTAGCAATAATTAAAAGAGATTAATTCAAAGCCCAAAAGAGAGCCTAAGTTTGAGCCCAGGATCTGGAGAATTCTATGCGCCAGCTCACACTTCTAGAAGGTCTACGTGGATAACAAACTCATAACAAATTCGTAACAGAAATCTGGGATCCAATGGACCAGATGTTGCCGCGTTTTCCTAATCCTAGCCGCAGATCTGCGGCAGATCTGGGGCTGTAAAGCCCCAGATTCCTGCCACCTGTCACCTTCTGGAGCCTTCTCTCTGAATGCTATAAATACAGACCAGGGCCTTCGCAAAAGAGTAATGTTGAAGAGAAGGAGAGAGGGGGATTAGAGATTAGATGCTTGTATTTTTGTAGGATTTTTCTCTAGGATTTTTGTAGTGCTCTAGATCTTCTTCCTCCCTAGAAATTCTGCAAAAGAGAGTTGTAAGAGAGAGAAAGCTTGTGTACACCAAGGAGTGACAACTTGTGAAGCAAGGATTCATCCATTCTCTTCTCTCTACTTGAGCATTTTCTAGTTTACTTGCTTTCTTCAATTCTAGCTTTACTTTACTTGCACTTTAATTCATGCTTTATTTTGCTTTTATTGTAATGGCTAGTAGCTAATTCTTTCTTACATGACTAGCTAAACCACTAACCTTGCTAACTACTAACTCATGGGTGATTGCTATCTTTAATCTTGCAAGTTGTATGATCTTCTCTTCTCCGAGGGTTACTTTCATGCTTGGCTATATCTTGTTGTAATTCTCCATATGATTCATGTGTGCCTCATTTAGAGCCTTGTCTTTAGAACAAGTGCCTTGAGGAATATGGAGATGGATCACCAATATGCTATTTGTTGTACAACTTCTTTACTTCCATTAATGAATGTTGTATCTTTTCCTTAGCATCCTTGAGTGTAGCTCTTTTGATTCCATTATTGAAAGTCTAATTGTAGGCCAATGACATCTATGAGGCTACAAGACAAGTCCAAGAATGATCACCCGTCATCCAAGTGGGAAAGTAATTAGACCAACACGCAAGACAAATCTTTGCGATGAATCAACATGAGGCACGCATTCACCATCACGGAGTTTAGTAAGTTTTTAGTAAGGTAGTAAGGTTAGCTAGTCATGGTTTTCTCCATCTTCAAATCTTTTACAAGTTTCTTCTTTTTTAGTGTTAATCCAAAAGCCAATCTTGTTTTGATTTCTTTTCATTTTCCATCATGAACATATCCACCGATTCTTTCATTTCTTTTTCCATGTTTTATTCATTCTTTTAAGACAAAGAAGAATCTTCGTTTTCTATCTTCACTACCAACCGTAACGCTTCCATCGCAAGCTCTCCCTTAGAATCGACTCGGTATAGCCCATGCTATAACGGAGATTGGAAAGGGTACATTAAACATTTTGAATACATTTGTGGAGTGATCAAAGCACTTGAGGTTGTTTCTAAACCTTATCTCTTTTTATTGAATATATTTGTGTGCAAATTATACTCCACAATACAACACCTTTCCCGTCTAAACAAATTTTGGCGCCGTTGCCGGGGAGAGCAACGATTTTTTTGGTTTAAAGTGAAGAACTAAACGAATCTTCTTCTCTATGGCAGGTTACAGGTTGAAGAAACAGGAAACTTTGCATGGCAGTGACATATAAGTGGACCTGGGCCTCTGCTCTAGAAAGTAGAGACCAGGATCCCTCAGCTTTGCCGCAGAATCTCGGCCCTGGCCGCAGATTTGCGGCAATCCTGAGTTGACTACTGACCAAATTTCTGCAGGGCTTCTGGTTCTGCAAAATACATCTGCTGCAGTACTTAATTTCCTGTATGCTTTACCCTATTCCTGGTAATAATCAACAGTAAAAAATTTGTTGCAAAGTTAAAAAAAATTGTTTAGACATTTGCATCTCTAGGCACGTGTCTTTCAATTCCTTTACTTTTACTGTTGAAGAGTGCTGGAGGCAAAGTACGTACGCATTGCATATTGACTAGGACTCACTCTTGTTTGATTTAAATACGCTTTGAGTGAACCTTGTTTGTTTATATCGTACACTTGCACAAATCAATTCTAAGGGCATAACCCATAAATAAGATAAGGTGGGGATTTTATCACCCTTTCTTTAGCCAAAAAACCACAATCCCAGCACTCACAATCCTAAGCTTCTAAATAAAAATTTGCTAGACGTTGGCCCTAGGGACATCTCGGACTCACTTAGGAGATTATCCTAAGGGGGAAAAGTGTTGGAAATTGACTTTTGTAAAATCAGTGTCTAGGAAAGGGATTGAGGGCCGAAAGCCTGAAGGTTGCTGGTTACTTAATTAAGGAACGTCTCTGACGGAAAACCTCCCACCAACCTTGCCCTTCCCTAGCTGATTAGCTTATAGTCAAAGTCTACACTAAACCTCCTGTGGACGATCTAATCAGTTAGGAGTCGTCTAGGTCCAGGAATCCTAGAAGCTTGGATTGATTTTTCTTTTATTGTTTGTTATTTTCATTTTTTCTTTTTCGTTGGTGTGATCGGTGCACGTGTTTGTGACTATATATGCGAGAGTGGTTTCGTGATCCAAATTCTGCAAGACTTGTCAGACTTTCTACACTTGCACTTACATAACCACTTGACATTATGGAAAACAACGTCTCACTTCAAGATCGATTTTATCCGATTCGCACCTCCCTTCCATCTTGCATTCTTCTCCCCGAATCTAATGGAAATCACTTCGAGCTGAAACCGCAATTCATTAATACACTTCCCCGATTCCAGGGTCTTGAGTCTGAGGACGCGTACCACTTTATTCGTGAGTTTGAAGAGGTATGCCAATGATGAGAATTTCCCAACTGACCGAGGATGTTGTTAGGTTATGGTCATACCGTTGCACTTAAGGATTTAGCTAAGAAATGGCTTTACAATCTTCCCATCAGTTCCATATCTTCTTGGGATGATTTTGTTAAAGTCTTTCTTAAGAAATTCTATCCTATCCACAAAACAGCCCTCATGAGAAAGAATATAATGCAATTCAAGCAGGAACCTAATGAACCTTTCTGGAAGTATCTTGAGCGTTTCAAAGACCTTCTAGCCCTATGTCCTCATCACGGCATAGAGAAATGGCGTCTGTGTCAGATTATCTATGACGGTCTAGATTACCAAACGAAAAACCCTCCTTGAATCCATGTGTCAAGGGGAATTTTTGAAGAAAGATGAACATCAGGGGTGGGATCTCTTTGAAACCCTAGCTGAGAAAACCATTCAGTGGGAGTCATGTCCTGATAAATCCACTCCCACCACTTCCAGAACTGGTACACACTCCATAGAATCCTTTATAGCTGCAGAAGCCAAGATCACACAATTGATGAAGAGGATAGAACTGCTTGAGTCTAGGGAAAATTCTGTTGTCAATCAGGTCAACCCATTACCTGTCATCAAAACGGGTTGCACCTACTGTCATGATCTCAACCATGTCTTTGAGGAGTGTCCTTTGTATCAGCCCCAATCATATCAGGAGAACCTGAATGCAGCATTTACCAGACCCCCATACTCCAACACTTACAATCCAGGATGGCAGAACCATCCAAATTTTTCATGGAGTCAGTCTGGTCCTGAGCATCATAGGCCACCATTTTCACATCCTTATAATGCTCAGTCTCACCCATCCAGTTTCAATCATAATGCATCAAATTTTCATCCATCCCAAGGTCCACCACAATCACAATCGTATCAAAATCCACAACACTATCAATCACAATTCCAGTCTCCATACCCTCAACATCCACCCCAGAATAATTCAGAAAATCAGAGTTGAGGAAAATGTTAGAAACCTTTACAAAAAACTATCAACAGGATATGAATAAAGTTCGGGTTCCAAATTGGGCAATTGGCTAATTCAGTAAATGAGAGACAAAAAGGACTGTTACCAAGCCAGCCATTGCCAAATCCCAACATGAAGACACGGGCCCAAGTCATTGTCATGCTATTCATACCCTGAGATCTGGAAAACAAGTAGACAATAAGGTTTCTAGTCAATCATCCCATCCAGTACCAAAACCAACACCTCCTGTCCCAATACACCCAGCTTCTGACAAACCATCTTCTAGTACAGAGCCCATCCACTTCAAAAGCCAAGGGTAAAGAAAAGGTAGATGAGCAACCTTATAAGCCTAGATACCATTTCCAAATAGGCTTATAAATAACAAGACAAATGCTCATATGGAGAAAATAAAAGAAATGTTCAACAAGGTCCAAATCAATGTCCCTCTTCTTGATGCCATACAACAAGTGCCATCATATGCCAAATTCTTAAAGGAAATGTGCACCAAGAAGAGGAAAACACAAGTCCCTAGAAAGTCTTCCTAGCATCAACCATTAGCGAGTTGCTCACTGGTCCAACTCCTGTTAAATACAAAGACCCAGGGAGCCCCACCATTTCATGCATCATAGGACAGACTACCATCAATAGGGCACTGCTTGATTTAGGGGCCAGCATCAATCTCCTACCTTTTTCTGTGTACCAACAATTAGGGTTAGGCGATTTCTCCCTACCCAAATGACCATACAATTGGCTGATCGCTCTGTCACTAGACCCAAGGGGGAAATTCACGATGTCCTTGTCAAAGTTGGGGAATTCATTTATCCTGTTGACTTTGTATCCTTGAAACAAAACCTGTGTCTAATTCCAATCAAAGGGCTCAAACTCCTGTCATTTTGGGACGACCATTCCTGGCTACAGCAAATGCCATCATCAATTGTCGGAATGGTCAATGAGGTTAACCTTTGGTAACATGACTCATGAACACAATGTCTTCCACACACAACCTCGTAAAATAAAAGATCAAACATTTGAGGTTAGTTTCATTAGTAACAATTGTGAGGAAGAAGGTGAAGATCCAAAAGATGAGTCACAATCTTGTGATTCTCTTATCCGAGTACCCTTTCAAAAGGGAAAAGTTGATTTGGATATTTTCACTTTCAATGAGCAACTTTGACTGTATTCGAACCTCCGATTGATATATCCTTTGAAGACCTGTTTGCTAATGAGATCATGTGTCTAGATGAGTCAACTCGGGTAGGTTAGCTGATGTACACTTCCGGATGTTGACCTTAGTTTTGAAGAATTGTATGGAGAGGAGCTGAAATTCCTTAACATTGGAAGTGATGAGATTCAGAGTGAGAGTGGTGATAAGGAATTTTTAGTGAACAATGTGGTGGAATGAGGGTGAATGATAATAATAAACAATTGAATCTGGAAATACCTAGGGCTAAAATTAATTCAAACCGTTCCCAACTGAGCTCACGAAAGCAGACGCACTGGAACGATGGGAAACGGGCCAGAGGAAAACGACCAAAAGCCTAGGTAATGGTTACACTTGTATATACTCTTTGTAAATAATTTTTTGCACTTTTTTGTAAATAAAAGTTTCTTACCTCTTACCTATTTCATGCATACATATATCATGATGCATTGAGGACAATGCATGAAATAAGTGTGGGGGAGGGTTTACTAACATAGAGTTTTTAGATTTCTTTTTTTTTACACTTCTTTAGAAATAAAAATAAAAAATAAAAAAAAAACTTTTTGAAATAAGAGACAAAAGTTTTGATCTATTTTAAGAAAATTAAGATGTATCTTAGAAATTAAGAAAGCCTTAATATGACATCTTAAACCTAGTTGAAATAATAGATCTTGTTTGAAATTATAGGCTAAGTAAGAAAAATTGGGGAGATATTCTTATCTTGAATTTTTTTGCCTTAGATAAGTATGCACTTCACACTTACACATTTCTGGGATGGAAACAAAGACCAAAATGCCATAAAAATAATAATAAATAAAAATAAAAAAAAAGAAAAAGAAAAAAATATATAATAAAACATCACTTATTAAGCTGGATAATTGTGCCTAAGAAGCATGATTATTCACGCCTAACGGTGGTAAAGGAAATAAATAATCCCTTTAGTTTCGTGGCCTTTTTCACTCGAGTCCTTAAAACCCGAGGGATGTTTTCTCATCTGGTGCCCTAAGACTGACTGGTTTGGGAGTCATCGGTTATAGGCTCGTTACATGGGTGAACTAGAAAGCCTAAACTAAGGGAAGAAAAAAGAGAAAAAGAAAATAATATATATAAAATAAAGCTTGATGGTTAGAGTTGAAATCCCAGAAATCTTCACTGTCACGGTGTGCATACTATCTAGGTTTTATGAAGGATAAAGTATTCAAACCAATTTTGAATTCTTACCTTAATTGAAGACAAGATCTTGCATAGAGACTAAGTTTAAGAAAGAATGATTATAGGTGGACTTATGACCTTAGATCACTTATATTTTTGCAAAAATAGTTCGAAAACATGTCTCTCTTCAAAATGAATTCAAAAACACTTACATCTTGTCATTGTCTTCTTTCTTTATGGATTTTGTGGGTGTAATCCGCTGAAAACCCTCAGGAGACAACACTCCTCCTCTAGGGTAACCTAGAGGTTTTAACGGCTTGTTGCACAACGCTCAGTGCAATCGCGTCACTGCGAAAGTGGTGTAATAAAATTAGTAGTATAGTTTTTCTTTTCTTTGTTGCTCGGGACGAGCAAAAGAATAAGTGTGGGGGTGTGATTGGTATTCAATTCTGCATATTTTACCACATTATTCCATGCATATAAAAAATAAAAATATGATTTTACTCATATTCTCTCTATTTTTGCAGGTCCACATCTGAAATAAGAAAAAGCCCAAAATCTCTTTAATTAGCATAATTAAAAGAGATTAATTCAAAGCCCAAAAGAGAGCCTAAGTTTGAGCCCAGGATCTGGAGAATTCTATGCGCCAGCTCACACTTCTAGAAGGTCTACGTGTGATAACAAACTCATAACAAATTCGTAACAGAAATCTGGGATCCAATGGACCAGATGTTGCCGCGTTTTCCTAATCCTAGCCGCAGATCTGCGGCAGATCTGGGGCTGTAAAGCCCAGATTCCTGCCACCTGTCCACCTTCTGGAGCCTTCTCTCTGAATGCTATAAATACAGGACCAGGGCCTTCGCAAAAGAGTAATGTTGAAGAGAAGGAGAGAGAGGGATTAGAGATTAGATGTTGTATTTTGTAGGATTTTTCTCTAGGTTTTTGTAGTGCTCTAGATCTTCTTCCTCCCTAGAAATTCTGCAAAGAGAGTTGTAAGAGAGAGAAAGCTTGTGTACACCAAGGAGTGACAACTTGTGAAGCAAGGATTCATCCTTCTCTTCTCTCTACTTGAGCATTTTCTAGTTTACTTGCTTTCTTCAATTCTAGCTTTACTTTACTTGCACTTTAATTCATGCTTTGTTTTGCTTTTATTGTAATGGCTAGTAGCTAATTCTTTCTTACATGACTAGCTAAACCACTAACCTTGCTAACTACTAACATGGGTGATTGCTATCTTTATCTTGCAAGTTGTATGGTCTTCTTCTCCGATGGGTTACTTTCATGCTTGGCTATATCTTGTTGTAATTCTCAATATGATTCATGTGTGCCTCATTTAGAGCCTTGTCTTAGAACAAGTGCCTTGATGGAACATGGAGATGGATCACCAATATGCTATTTGTTGTACAACTTCTTTACTTCCATTAATGAATGTTGTATCTTCTTCTTAGCATCCCTTGAGTGTAGCTCTTTTGATTCCATTATTGAAAGTCTAATTGTAGGCCAATGACATCTATGAGGCTACAAGACAAGTCCAAGAATGATCAACCCGTCATAAAGTGGGAAAGTAATTAGACAAACGCGCAAGACAAATCTTTGCCGATGAATCAACATGAGGCACGCATTCACCATCACGGAGTTTAGTAAGTTTTTAGCAAGGTAGTAAGGTTAGCTAGTCATGATTTTCTCCATCTTCAAATCTTTTACAAGTTTTCTTTTCTTTTTTAGTGTCAATCCAAAAGCCAATCTTGTTTGATTTCTTTTATTTTCCATCATGAACATATCCACCGATTCTTTCATTTCTTTTTCCATGTTTTATTCATTCTTTTAAGACAAAGAAGAATCTTCGTTTTCTATCTTCACTACCAACCGTAACGCTTCCATCGCAAGCTCTCCCTGAGAATCGACTCGGTATAGCCCATGCTATAACGGAGATTGGAAAGGGTACATTAAACATTTTGAATACATGTGGAGTGATCAAAGCACTTGAGGTTGTTTCTAAACCTTATCTCTTTTATTGAATATATTTTGTGTGCAAATTATACTCCACAATACAACACCTTTCCCGTCTAAACAAATTTTGGGTAGCCGATCAAAAACTGACCGTCGTCTTGGAGGCGTGGCGGGATTGGTCCCAGCGGCAATAGACCGAGTGGAGTGTCAGTAGTTGACATCCATTGTTGACAACAGGGGAAGAGGTTTGTCTATCCGTCAACAATTTCCTCAAATCAGACCCGGTTGGGTCTCTGCAATCGAGCGCAAAGGCTCTTTTGGATCGCACATGGATGATGTCCTGCTTCTTTTATCCTGCAGATGGGATTAGCACTGAATAGTGCTTCAGTTCTAGCTTCGCCAACAGGCGTGAACTTAGTGCTTGACGCACTGGAAAGCGGAGCACGCTGTGGTGCTTTACCCGCTATGCTGCTGCGAAGGTAATTAGCCTTAGATAGTACTTTGGCTTCAGCTTCGCGATTATGGACCCTGCGCGTACGCTGTGGTACAGTAGCTTCGCTCGTGAGAACGAGGCCGGGCGCGAGGCATTGCTGCTTGAATTAGGCGACGGTTATGATTGCCGTCTTGACTTCATGATTGGAGCAGACAGGCATCCTGCCTTTTTCTTCGCGAGAGAGAGGCGCGGTTTAGGCGTAGCTACGCCTGAAGCTTCGGTTGGAGACTTCTATTTAGGCTTCCATACCGCCTTGGCAGAGGAGACTTAGGTTCACAAGGAACCTGATTAGCCACACGCGAGGCTGAGGGGTGTTGGCAGAATTCTGCTTCCGGTTTTGCTTTGAAACCTTGGTCGTGGAAACCTTCCTATGCTTCCGTGCTCGAAGCATTGGGCCACCCCAGAGAGGACTTCTTCAAATCTCCTTGATCGAACTGAACCACCAAGTTCTCACAAGTGAAGGAATCAGACTGCGGACATG